>PJEX01000386.1:0-13829 GCA_005350895.1 Colletotrichum tanaceti | reverse complement strand
CGTGCCTTGCCTCGGACTTCTGTTTGTGCGACAATCGTCGAAAGCCGTCTGCGAACTTCCACAGCATCACGCATATGTATATGCTGGTTTGACCGTTCAATGTTCCGTTCAGTTGGCAAGACGCGGTGCTACCTCGTGCGCATGGTAATGCAGAGTGTCTGAATCTTGGATGGGCTCCAACAAAACCACCTACTTTGTGGCAAGGTGATGGCGTCGGCGCAACGGTCAATTCGGCTCTTCAGCCAGCCCCAGAATGCCAGTCCCGGACATACATGGTCGCTAGGCTTGGCTGCTGACATGCCTACTACGTAGAGCAGAAATGACCATTGACATAGTGTAGACGAGGTACGGATAGGGTGGCTGATGAAACGGTTCATAATGCCTCGCTATTCGCTGTAGATGACCGCGAGGCGTCGTCGTCCCACGGGGCGTTAGCCCCCGTGTCTGCCCGTATTCGGTCAAGTCCGTGTCGCCCTGCTCCTGGGGGGATTAGTGACTGCGACAACGAACAAGTGGCGTATCGGGCCGGCATTTCTTGATGGTCAGGTGTCGCGGGGCATAAGTGTCGTTATGGGTAGGTAATAGCCGGTACGGATACGGTTCCAGGGTTCGAGACCTGCAGAGGTGGTGGATGTGTGGAGGAGTGTGGGGAGAAGGACGGAGACAAGTCACAAGTCACGAATCGTTGGCGTCCTTCGACCCCAGCTTCGGAAAGACGTCTTGACTCAGAAGAGGATGGTGGTGGTGATGGCGGCGGTGATGGTGGCGGTCAGGTCGGGTTCGGTCTCCAAATCCCCCAAACTTGTGCGAGGTTCCTGGGAATGATTGGTACGGCTGTCAGAGACCCCATAAATCAGAGGTGACGAGTCTGACTTGTTGTCTGCTTGTCCAGCATGTGGGACGGGTGCGCGCCTAGCCGCCCATAAGCTTAAACAAGACATGCAAGGTAATCAGCGAGTTTGCGAGTGTCCAAGGAACGTAATGCTCGGATGAGTGAGCGAGGTGAGCGCAGCCAGCCAGCCAGACAGCCAGTCTTTCCCTCACAAGCTCCGATATCCATGCGCCTTCCGGCAAGTTGGGCAATTACCGTCAATTCGAACACGGCCCCGAGCCCCAACGCCACCGATGGGGGGCTTGTGAGCCTCGAGGCGATTGCTCTACGGATAGTCCACGGTATATTGAAATACGCCTGCAAAAACAAAACAAAAAAGACAGAGAGAGAAAGAGAGACAGAGAGGGATGAGAGACAGAGATCATTCCGCGCCTGTGCTCGTAGACGGTAGGATAGAGTAACTGCCAGCTCAGAGTTAGCCTCAAATCGGCACGGCACGGCACGGCAACGCCACGCCTCCCAAATCTCTTTGAAAGGCTTGCTGCAGCATTGTAGGGTCATGCTGTGCCTTTCCGGTCGACCGGATAGCTTTCGAGACCGAAACATAACCATGAGTTGGCGCGGTTTGATGCTTGACTAATACCTCATGGTGATATAGATCCTCGGTTGGTGAGCCGGCGCGAAGATCGCCAGGGCGCTCCGGGCCAAGGAGAGTGGGAGAGAGGGCTGGATGGCGAGCGGTTGCTGAGAATGTTAGGTGGCATCGACTGAGGCTGTAAGGGTACCATTGAAGGCTTCTTCTTCTTCTTCTTCTTCTTCTCCTTCTTTTCTTTTCTTTTTGTTTGCTTGCCCGCGTGTGATGCATTCAAGGAAGTCGTTACATTGGACCCAGCCCCAGTCTCACGCACAAACTCTTCTACAATGGTATTCTTTTCCGTCACGTTGCGAAGGCGGCCCTCATGCTGGTCGAGGTGCTCTCATGTTGTCAAACGTTGTGTCAGGACCTCGGACTTGCATAGACGCTGCCGAGTAGCTTTGATGAGGATCCTGCAAGTCGATAGATTCGATGCGGGCTTGTCTCGTTCGGATTGGAAGGATGCGGTTGGCATCGGAAGCCGAGGCCGGCGACTCGAGGGAACGCGCGCTTGGTGAGTTGCAAGTCGTCGTCGTCGTCGTCGTCGTCGTCGTCGTCGTTGTCCACAATGGCCGCGACCCACGCGTACTATGCACCGCACCCCCCGGCATCATGCATGCTAGGAATGCAACGACGGCAGAGCGAGCGAGGAATGGGATCACGCTTGCAAATGAATGGTTGCGCTGCTCATCCAGCTTTTGCTTCTTCGTTCTCAAGACTCGAGAGTCGCACCCTGTGTGCCGCTGGGCGGGGTGCAGTGGGCTGTGGGCTGTGGGCTGCATAGGTAGGCAGTCAAGGCTTTCTCGGCAACAGATCTTAACTGACGTCCGATAATGGTTGGTCACCTTTTCTCGAACTGTGCTCTTCCCTAGGTACCTTATACATACATATCCGGAACTTGTAAGTGGTAGTTGGTGTCTTGAGGGGCTGCAGGAGACCTCAGACAGGACAGCGCAACCGCTGACCACGTGTAACACAGAATCTCTTTCGCGGATCCCTGCTCTCATGCGTTCGTCTCTTCGAAGCCAGGAAAAGCATGGCCGTTGGCCCCCAAATCTGGAGAACATGGCCGTTGTCCTTTTCGCTTCGATGCAGTAGCGCAAAAGTCGTCCCGGGACATGAGTGGCTGTCTCGCATGCGCACCATCGAGCTTGGGCTTGAAGCGAAGCGGCATGTATTCGGTCACTCCCCTAGGTACTTACTTGTGCGTGTGCAGTTTAAGTGAGGTCCTTGGAGGTCAGGTGTACCTACAGGTGCGGGGCAACTTTTTCGTTTGAGGCTTGCGATAAACGTTTCCAGGCTCAAGGACCAGAACTCAGCGACCCTGCCCTGGTGCGTCACAGCTCACGGGGACGTGTGGCGGATCAACCTTCTGAACCTGGGGAAGCTCGCATCGGTAGGTATCGGGGGCGCAAGGAGGCTAACGTCACGAACCTGCTTCGAAGCAGATCATCTGAAATCATCTCGTCCCTTCTTGCGACCAAGTTTTGTCCTTCGGCATTAGCGAAAACCTTCAGCTGTCAGAGGACTCAGGAGTTAGGTATTTACCCCGTACAAGAACTTTCTGACCGCATCTAATGAACTCCCCCTCCCCGTGCGGCGTGCAGCGTGCAGCGTGCAGCGGGACCCCAAGAACTTAGAAGTGAGTTGAGATGGTCTTGGCATGGCGCATATCCATTGTATGGGGCATGACGGATTGCGCCAGCAGGGAGACCAAAGTAGAAGCTTCTCCGCATCGATCGACACGTTCCCCCGCTCCCGTTCGGCCGCCGGAGGAGGCTCTCGTTGCACAGGTAGTGTACGGATACAGGTACCAGTAATATTCTCTGCCAGGATGCAGCGGTGATGCTTTGGTGATACCTCGTACGCCTCGCTCTTTTATTTGTTTGTTTGTGTGCTTGTACCCGTTCCTCGTGCGTCCCTTGCCTCTATTGCTACCCTTCAAAGATCTCTCATCCTGGACCCCGACCCGCCTCTGATGTGACTGGAGACTGGCAAACCCGGGATCGCCGCCGAGCATTCACCACTTCTGGTTGCCACGTGGTGCCATCATCCCCCTCGCCTACTGCAGGACAGTCGGACGGACAAGACGGACTCGCTCTCTGGTATCCGTAAACTAGAGTGGAAAAAGGAATCTACCTACGGATAGACAAAGATGAATGGAAGTGGGCCAATGGGTGGATGGTGAGCAGTGTAATCGTACAGAACGAGAACCATTGGCCCCGGGCGGAGTAATAGTAGACACCAGCCGTGCAGCCCGTGTTCCATTGGTTGGGTTGGGTAGGATTGGGGGACGGGTGAGATTCCTATTCCATACACAATGGGTTGCGTGATGGCTGTGAGAACTCGCCGCCGTCTCAACCATGAGCCAAAAAATTGTGCTTGCAAGGAAACGAACGCACCTGGAGCAAAGGTAGAGCCGGGGGGGGGGCAAGGGTGTTTGTTATCTCGAGGCAAGCCGCAGGTGTCTCTCCTGATGCTCCTGCTAATGGACATCGACAGTGGGAAGTGTGGTCGATATGTCCTTCCTGTTGTAACTCTGACAGCTCAGTTCGCGTCGATGGTCTTTGCTCTTTCTTTCTCTCTCTCTCTCTATCTCTCATTATCTCCTTCTCTGTCATACACCTCCCCCCTCTTCCATTCCACCCACAAGACCAGGTAAGGCCGCTTGCCTTAATCAAGGTTGCAAGGGCAAGGGCTCTACCCGGGGGTAATTAGTCATCAAGTTGCTGCGCTAAACACCCCCCCTTTTTAGAGGGTGTAAAAAAATAGGGTTGCTACCTACCTTACCTACCTAGGTAGGAGAGATACCTACCGGTAGCAATGTTCATCCTCTACAGGCTGCAGCCAACTAAAAGGTGCGCTAAGGTAGGTAGGTAGGTACCTACCTACCTACCTACCTAGGTAAGGTATTCAAGGGTCGAAGTGCCACCAACTCAAAAAGGGGAATCTTTACGAACGAGCAACAGGCACCATCTGGGCATACTCCGCCCGTCATTCGTAGCGCAGCCCCGGACTTGCGTTGACGAGATGAACGTGCGGATATTATCAATTTACCATACACGGCAGACAAACTCATGCTTAAACGGTGGAGGCCGAGGTCGCGGTCGGAGCCGGGGACGACGACTGGGTACGGGGTACAGTGCCAGTATGCAGGCTGCTTCTCTTCCCCTTTTCTATTCTATTCTTTTCTTTCCTTTCCTTCTCCTGTTTTCTTCTTCTCGTTTACGTCCCGTCTCTCTGTGTCTTATCGACATCTGACACTGACACGACAAGGTCTTGTTTGTATGATGGACCGGCCCTCGATCTCGGTGCCAGAGGCGGCCAGGCGAGGGTCATTCCAATTGCCAATGTCGGACAACAGTAGTAGCAGCAGAGCCTACGCCCTAGCTTGCATGAGCCATGCCGAAGACATATGCAACATTAAGTTGCGCCAAGGACGTAAGTGCCCTACGTAGTACTAACTATCCTCTTGACGGGTTGGATTACCATAGTATAGATGGCTCGATCTTGGCGGTCTGGTGAGTGCCGGCTTAACCAACGGGGTGGGACATGGTGGTCCGGCACCCAGCTTGCAAGTGCAAGGGGCCCACGACTGTCAACAGGGGGAATCCATTACCTTTCCGTGTACCTTTTCCGCCAACGCCAGTCGGTGTGTAGGATATCCGCTTGTGTGTTTTCAAGTCGGATCTTCGCCCTTGCGAGTGCTTCCAGCTGGCGCGTTAGGTAATAGGACGGACGGGGTCTGGCAGGAGGGCGCTTTGCCGGGGAGAAACATCTCGAACGGACAGGACGACGGAGGCAGAGCGGTGATGGCGTGCCGGGGACATGGGCCATGTGACCTGTAGAGTAGGATAGAAGAGCCCAACGATACATACCTACATACAATGCCCGTCCATGTCGCTGATCTGCCGAGAGCCCGACGATGTCGCATTTCATGACACTTGGGTGCTTGAATGGTCAAGTTCGTCCTAGAATCGTTCGACTGGCGGTTCAGACAGATTCCGTCTCAACCTGCTGGGGAACGGTTGATCCTGCTCTTCACCGGCGGTCGCGATGGCTTTTTCCCAATCTGTGGCAGGCAACGTACACGTTAACGGGACGCTGTACGCTAATCAAGACTTCTGCCAGACGTGCTCTGGGGAAGTGCATGCATGTCATGTATGTAATTTAGACAAGTACCGGCGTCAACAGACGCCCGCCTCCGTCGCTGAGACACTTCGTCAACCGGGCTTCTCTGTTTCAGGGGCATGGCCCGGTGCCCACCGGGGCCGGTAGCACAGGGCGCTTCTTGGCAAGCTTGGGTTCCAACTGAGGGATATCAGATGAATCACATCCTTGAACATCTGCCTTGTTTCGTCCGGTACGGTTCGCATCGGTCTGATAACGTGGGGACGAGCAGAAAAAAAAGATCGGGTTGTCACCTTAGGTTGGAAAGCGAATCAAGGCGGTCAAGTTCGAGTATGAGAAGACGGGGTGGCGGAAAGTCGAGTTCCATGTACCGACCGGCTCTTGACATGCCAGAGGATTTGTCCAACACTGGTTGCAGATGCGGTAGGCAACTGGATATCGGTCGCATTTGTCTCGCAAGCAACAGATGCACGGGAGGAGGCCTGTTGAATGAGATGTGGATAAGTGTTTCCACGAGACGACTTATCTTTACGAGGTCACAGTGAGTTACAGAGTCATGTTCTCTCGTCGTGTTGCGTGCCATAGAGTTTATCGGCCATAGTGGAGAGTCGAGGCATGACCGATATTAGTAGCGTCATGCCTGTTCGATCGAGGCTTGGAGAGGGCGTTGATGAATGATATCCACGCTGACGAGCAGGGTTTTGATCGGGTTTGAGCGATTTGAGCGGGTTAAGCCAGCGGACGAGCGGACGAGCGGACGACAGGAGGGAGGTGTAGCCCCAGAGACAAGAACAAGACGGAGCCACCCGAAATACAAAGTCGCCAGGTCCCTGATTAGCAACGCCCCCTGTCAAGTCGGGGCCAGTGCGGTGTGTTGCAGCTGATTTCCAGACTGAGGCGAAGAAGGTGAAAAGTAAAAAGATATGGCAAAAGGGGCGAGTAGGTAATTACTCTAGACGGCGTGGAGTCGGAGTCGAGTTGCTGCTCGGGCAGGACGCCCTGCGGGTTGCCGTTGACTCGGGACTTGGAAGTTGAAAGTTGTAAGCGTTCTACGCGCACCTTGTTTCAACGCTGATGAAAAGTACAGGCAGGGGCAGGGGCGCCCCTTCCCATCTACACACTATTACCCGGGACATATTACCCATCCATCGTCACCATTACACAGTCACAATCACATATCACACTCACACTCACAGTGCCCGCTTGCCGCATCGCCGCGCCCGGGATGCTCGACTTGTACCCAACCGCTCCCTGATGCTTATTCTCCATGGGTGCTGTGAGGGGGACTTCTATTGCGCGCTGTTCAGCTGTTCAGCTCCACTCCACCTAGGCCCGATTCGGACAGCTCCTGGCATCCTGCTCGGTTGGCAATCCTCCTCCTTAGAATCGACCTTGACCGCTGCCTAGGTACTGTGCAAGATGGTCTGCTGCCCTTCTGCACTTACTGTTGCCCGGCTTCTGCTGATCAGCCCCGTCCGTCCATCTCGCATCCCTCTTGGTTGCAGTCCTCATTACAGAGGCCGGCGCTACAGTGGCCCGCTGCAGTAACAGTGACGGCACGCATTGCGAACTCATGCCTGCCTGCCCATAAGCTCACTTCTCATCTCTTGGAGACCCCACATATTCCTCCCCCCCAGCCCGACCCTGGTTGCCTGGTCCACGTTCATGCTCTCTCATATGGTATGGTATCTCGGGTTGTGCGAGACGAGGAGAAACGGACGCCGACGCCACAAAGCAGGTACATGACACTCTGTAGCCACGCGAAGTCTGCAACTGCCCGTCTCGAAGAGGGAGGTCCGTCGTCAGACGCACCTTGTCGGCTACCAGTGGTCTCACCCTGACCGGTTTATTAATCTTCTTCCCTGCTGGCACTGCCGCTGTCCTACGGCGGCATGACAGAGCTTGTTTTACTTACAGGTACGGATTCACAGATACGCTACAAAGGAAAACAAGGTTGAAGGTGCCGCGACTCGCTCTCCTTGGCCCATCCGTACTCCGACATTGCTGCTCAGCATGTTGGGCCACCCTCTTCTCGTTTCATTGCCACTCGCAGCGCAACGGCAGGCAACATCGGTGCTGTGCGTGAGTCGACATCGGGCTAGGTCGGCCGGGCCTTGTTGAATTGGGGTCGTTAGGATGGACCAACGAAATGCGATTCCGTCGTCTTAGCGGGCTGCTTCGATGGGCAGAACCTCGGTCACTAATTCCCTAGTGGATGACCATCACGTGGAGGACATTTCCGGACGTTTCTCAGCCACAGCTCTTCTGGGACATACTCCGTACCCTAGACTGCCTATGCATACTAATTACTACTCTACTCTGCGGATACTGCTGCTTACTATTTATTACTACTCGGAGAATGAGTGAGTCGGGCGGATCCTCTGGGGCACAAGGGTAGGAAGCTGGAAGGAAAGAAAAGAAAACATCCACCCACCATCCATCCATCCATCCATCCACCACCCATTATCCCGGCCTGCCAGCGTGCCAGCGTTGGCACCGGCACCAGCACCAGTCGCATCGAGACCTTGAACAGAAAAAGACAAGCCTCTCGACGTACCCCCCCATACCCCGGCCTCCACGCTACCGAACCAGCAACCTGCTCCATCTTTCCCCAACATCGTACCCACCTCTTCCCCCGAGTCCCTCCCGGAGTCCCAAGACACTCTCATTCCCCCCCTGTCTCTTTCCCTCCCCTCCTTCTCCTCATTCTCCTCATTCTCCTCAGGCCTCGCCGCCTCTGTGTCCCTCTCACACACTCTCTCTTGTCCGCTACTCATCACCAAGGCAGACTTAGATTCACTTGCATCCCACCCTCTCTCATCCCGTTCTGAAGCGATCCAGGCCCGACTGGCAGAGGTCTACGAGCCTCTCTCGACAAACTAAATCTACCTAATTACTTAGGTATACGGATACCTCTGTAGTGTACACTGCTGCCACTTTCCCTTCTTCATTATTCTGTCCCCGTCGTACAGTCTCCCCTTCCTCCTCCGCCTTGATTGGATTCCGGGTCCTGATCAATCTCTGCCCCCCGGTTTTGTAACCGATCACTTCTGATGCCCCTGCTGCTTGTGCTTGATGCATCCGAACTCAGGGCAGACCGACAAGGGACGAACACACCCTTGTCACCTGCACTAGCCACCTCCACACGTCTGACTACCTACCTGCTCTTGGACGGACTGCACTGTCGGGGAGGGGGACCTCTTTGCCTTCCCGTACTTCATAACTTCACCGGTCCCCGGCATGCCGTCTCGCTAGCTCGGCCTCTTTTCCTGGTTTCTGTGCTTCTGCACTTCCCCACGATCTCTCCCAGTCACCACACTTGGTCTACATTGGCCACAGGACGATCACGCCTGTACTGAAGCCGTCTGGAAATGTCGTGAACGACGCATAAAAGAGCCCACGCTAGCCACCCAGCTTGCCGAAAACAACCCCTTTGCGTACGTACCGCATTGGCCGCTGCCGTGCCGAATTCCGTCGCGACTCTCCATTCTTCTCGTCTCACAACATCCCGCGTTTCTGGAGAATGTCAGCGTCAGTCTACGAATCGATGAACGGGATGTCCCCTCCCGGAGTTCACCCTGTGGCCATGTCCCGTCCACAGGTCGGTATCGAGCGCCTACCGACCCGCCGGCTAAGCAATGAGCCCCGGGAATCCATGAACTGCAAGTCATGCCGCAAGCGCAAGGTGAGAGAGCACGACGTCTTTTCTTGGCACCCAAGTCCAACGAAGATTTCCTCGCCACGCATGAACCAACGCCTAATTCAACTCATCTCATAGATCAAATGTAACCGTCTTCGCCCGTCTTGTGAGGCTTGTCAGGTTTTTCAATGCCCATGCGTATATGGTGAGTAGATATTCTTATTACACCTCTGATGCCGATGAGACGCTGGCATCATAGGAGAATGGCGGCGACTAACGGATTTACTTTTGTCGGTCTTCAGATGCCGTCCCTAAGAAGCGTGGGCCGAAGACGGATGTCCTGGAGGCACTCTTGAAGAGAGTAGATGGTCTGGAGGCAAAATTGAAGGAGAAGAATGCAGGGGACAAGACCCCGACCACGCCAACCACGGCCGGTGTCAAGGACGAGGACGCCTCGCGGTCAGACGACGCCCAAGAAGACGACCAGAACCCCAACCCCAAACGCCTGGCATTGACACTGGACACAAAAGTAGACGCCGATGAATCGGCCGTCTATTCGCCTGGCCCGGCGAGGTGGGTTCACGATGCTAGCAGGAGACTCGCGGCCGATATACTGACCTCGCCGCCAGTGAACCATCGCCGCCCGGCGTTCAGCCCGACGCACTGCTAGACACTTATTTCACCCGATTTCACTCTAAGCCATACCACATCTTGGACGAGTCCTCCGTTCGGCAACGGCTTCAGCTAAATCAACTTCCAAACTACTTGGTCCACGGCATATACGCTGTTGCAGCGAGGTAGGAAAGACGGCCCGATGGCTGACGGGTGCTTGCTAACTTCCGTTGGACAGATACACACCCCATCCCAGCGGATACCAATCAGCCGTTCAATTGAGCGAAGAATTTGCCTCTCGCGCCAGAGCCGAGATCGACACAGATGAGCCTTCGGTCGATGCCCTGCAGGCCCTGCTTCTGCTCGTCATTGCCTTCACCGCAGCAGGCAAAGGCAAGAAGGCGTACATGCTGATGAGTAAGTGGATGTGTCTTGGGTGCCGAAAGCTTGGCTAACAGACAGAAGCAAACGCAGTGGGCATGGCAATGGCTCTCGAGACTCACCGCGAGATGGATAAAAACGCCCGCGTGACGCCCGTCGAGCGGGAGATGAGGCGGAGATTGTTCTGGACGTGTTATTTGCTCGACCGGTTTCTCGCATGTGGTTCCAAACGGCCCTCACTCGTCGGGGACAAAACCATCCTGCTCCGGTTGCCGTGCTGGTCGCCAAATCCTTCCGTGCCCCCAGTTGACGGAGAATTCTTCCAGTCCGGTTCCAACCTACAATTTCTCCAAGGCAGCGGCAAGAAGTCTCAGGGGAGCACGGGAATGCTCATCGACATTAGCCGCATCCTGGGCATCACGAACCGTTACCTGGCTGCGGGCGGTGTGAAGGGCGACTCTCACTTCCCGTGGCACTCGCTCTCGAATTTGTCCAAAATCCGCCAAGACTTGGACATCTGGGCCTCCGGTACCGAGGACGTCTTTTCAAGTCTGGACACGTTGTTCGGTCAACCCGACTCGACCATTCTGGTGCTGAGCAAGCTCATCTACCACCTCATTCATTGCCTCATCTACCGACCTTTTCTCCCGATCGACCTTGCCGAGCTTGCAGGCACCGGACAGCACCAGTCTTGGCAAATCGAGGCAACCAACATGTGCTTCCTGCACGCGAACGCAATCTCGGAACTGGTGGAGCTGGGCAAGCAGACCGGCACCATCGAATGGCCCGCCTTCGTGGGGTATTGCATATGCACGGCCGGCACAGTTCATATCCACGGCGCCCATTACAACAAGAATGGCAGCGGCGATTCGACCGTGTTCAGCATGTCAGCAGACTTCCTGTCTCGGGAGATGCAACAACTTAGCGAGCTGCGATATGCCTGGGCCAGCGTCCAGCATCAGAGAGAAACGCTGCAGGGCATCTACAACGCGCATTCAGAGCTGGTCAAGAGCCTTGCAAACAACCCTATGCGCTACTCTCCGGCGTTCCATCTCGAGGATTTCTTTGACCGATACTCCAACATTGATGGACCTGGCGGGCAGACATTCAACTTTGACGCAGCGAACCTGAGCCTTTCCGATGTGGTTGTCGACTTCACTACGGATACGTACACGGGCCACGATCTCTACGCCCCTCGTGTAAACAGCATGCATGAAGCAGAGCGGCCCAACCTGAAGCGCAAGAACACGGCTCCGTCCGGCCGGAAACGCCCTGACGCCAAAGTTCTCTCACCTCTCAGTACCACTAGCATGGCGCCTCCCAATGGCTTACCGACGCCGTCTCATACTCGCCATTCATTCTCTCATCCGACCCCTACAATGGCTTCCCACTCATCTCCAGGACTGCTTGCGACGCCCACCTCGTTACCTCCACATCCCGAGGTGATGGAGCACCCCTCAATGGCTGTATCTCACGGCCATTATGACGAGACAGCAGCCAACAACGCGGCCGTTGCGGCGGCGGCGGCGGCGGCCGGCTTCACACTCGGACATCAACCCCACCATCAAGGCAACATGTCGGCGCTTCCTACAGCTCCTTTTTCGCCGCAGTTCAGTTTCGCCACGCCTGGCCCGAGCGGGAACAACGAGGGAGGTGGCAGCTACGATCCCATGTTTGGCGGCCTGCCCACAAACGCCTTCGGCAGCCCGGCGGCCTGGCACGGCGACGAAGTAGGGAATAAGATTGCGGGGGTTGCTGCGCCTAGCCCCGGGAACAGGAGCAACAATGGAAGTACGGGTACTGGTCCGGGTGAGGAGAAGGATCCCTTCCTAAGTCTGCTGGAACAGCTTGCGGAAAATGAGCACCACTTTGCACGAGGCCCTGGCAGCGAGCTCGACTTCTTTTTCGGCGGCACCGGAGCGACACAGTAGAAGGTTTCTGTATGATCCACACGATTCTTTCCGAACTCGGCCACTTGAGCCAATGCAGCGACCAGTTTCTTGCCAGCATGATACGATACCTCTTTGATTGGATGCGATTCTTCTTTGGATACCGGATCAGAGCGCCCCGGGAACAGTGGTCAACATATAGATACGGATGGGGGAAAGGTCATCGGGACGGAAATGGCCTCTTCAGACGGAGGGGAGGGGGGGGGGTTGACGATGGAACGAAGCCCAGCATGTGCAGGAGTTTATTCGGGATAGGTGCTTTCTCTCTAGGGCCAGGGCGGGTTGTAAGATGAAGGAAGCATGTAAGGGGTGAGGCACGAGACTACGGTTTCGCAGAGCGAGGAGGTTATTACCATTCTTAGTCGCTGAGCGACGGGCATGTATGTTACGTGCCCTGATATGGCCCGCTCCGGGCGGGAAGGGGAGGGAGGGGGTTTGGACTTATTCCCAGGGCTGCCAGGCTCGAGTGGACGCTTATCAGAGCCTGTCACAAGCCGCTGAACAAATCAAACCAAAAAAGGCTTTGCCTTGCAAACTCCTCACTGACAAGTTTTTTTGCTGCGCTGCGTGACGCCAATGGTTTCGAGATATTGCGTACGAGCGAAGGGACCTGTCGTCTCGGACTGATCCGATCGGCGCTCACAGGGGACGACGCGGTTTGTTCCACAGATTCTGCACGTCTGACACTATCCTCCTAGCCTGCTGATCAAGGGCTTTTTGATGGTGTTCAAGCACGAGGGAACGGTCCCTGTTGGGTTGAACGTCTCATCGGAGGGAGGCGGTGTTCTTTTGCATGGGTAGGTACGTTGATGACCTGGGGGGGCTTGTGGCATCTGGGGAAGTGAAGCATCGGCGGAGCGGGATGACAGATGCCGAGAGGGGGGGGGGGGAAGCGGAACGGCGCTTTTGTGTAACCCACGGTTTCCGGCGGTATTACGCAGGATCCACACACCGGGTTGTCAAGCATCGAGGCCCCTTCCTCGGTATGTCAGAACGGGTCGGGACGGCTCAGACGGGCAGGGTTTTGCTTCTCTTTCACTTGCCTCCCCCCCTCTTGGAGGAGGAAAAGAAGGAGGTTGTGTATAGTACGGTGCATGCGGCTCCGTGGTCTGTATCGCCTGATGGAAGATTCACGGAGAAGAGGGGCTATTATAGCGGAAGGCGTCGCGAATTGCTGTCGGGGAACCGAGAGGTTTCCAGCCCTCCCGGGGAACTCGGGCCGTCGCACCTCAGGGCCTTTTGCTTGCCTGTGATCTCTCTCCTTTAAGTGAATCAAATGGTCGAATCATTGGCAAAGAGGGTGGGGATATGTAAGACGGGTCTCTTGTGGGGGGGAGGGGGGGATCTTGATGCTTTAGGGTCTGGTGGTGAGGTGGCATCGGGTCGGGGTTGGGGACCGGGCAAGCTTGCTCGAATCGCGTGGGATTCTGCGGTCAGAGGTTTGGAGACGTGCATACATACATAGACTTGGCCGGGACATGAAAAGGCGGGGGAGGACGAGTCGTGGAAAAGGAAGCAGGATCCGGATGCGACAGGCTCCCGTGACGGTGTTGCCTGCTCATATAACGGCTGCCGGGAGTCGTGACATTATGATGATCGGATTACAGAAGGGGGGATCAAATGGATGAAGTCGGGGGGGGGGGGGGGGGG
>PJEX01000385.1:6251-44972 GCA_005350895.1 Colletotrichum tanaceti | reverse complement strand
TAATAAGGGGTATAGAGATTTATCTAATCTATAATTCCTTAGCCTTAAGGGCTACTATAGGATTACCTACTTATTAGCTATATCTAAGTTTATTAATATATATAAAAAGAAGTACTATCTAAAGATTACTTAAAATAGAGTTATAATAGTAAAAACTAGCTAGTTAATCTATAGTATTACTATACTCTCTTTTTAGAGCTCTAAGAAGTAGGTATATATATTCTAATTAATAATATTTATAATAATCTTTTATAATAATCTTTTATATTAATCTTTTGTAATAATCTTATATAATAATCTTATATAATAATCTTATATAATAATTTCTTTTACTAAGACTTTATTTAGGGCTTAAAGACTAACTATAGAGCCTATAAAATTATTAATAGTTTTCTTAAGGAGTATAAGTAGTTTCCTTATCTTATATTCTTATATACCTTCTAATATTACTTAGGTAAACATAAGAATAAAACTATATTTAGATTCTAGCATTATCTTTTAGGGTAATATAAGTATTTAGGCCTTTATAAGATAGCTAGGGATTACTTAGTAATTATACTTACTTTAGTGCCTCTTAAGCATACCTTTAGCTATAGGTAGTATATCTACTACTATTCTTAATTTAATATAGCTTTAAAGACTATTAAGGCTTAGCTAATCTTAATAATTTAGTAGCACTAAAGAGAATAGTAAGTATTTAGCTTACTTAAGCCTATTATTCCTAAGGACTATTAGGTTACTAAGGTTATAAGAGAGTATAGCTAGACTATTCTTTAAAGCTTTAACTATACTATACTATTTTAACTAGATAAGCTTTATAACTTTATATAGATAGCTTAGGTAGAGGCTAATTATACTATTATTATTAGAGAGTCTAATAATATAGTATTTAAGTTATAGAGTACCTATAATTAGACTAATTCCCCTTAATTAGAGAGGTCTTAATAGACCTCCTAAATACTCTTAAGCTTACCTATATCTCTTAGCTTTAGTTATAGCTAGCCTACTAGATCCTAACTAGACCTCTTATCCTCTTTATCTAAGGATAATAATAAGGATAGTAGTAAGGATAATATAATACCTCCTAGGTTGCTATTAAAGCAGCTAAGGAGGTAGTTACTTAAAGGGGTTTTTTATATATATTATTTATATAGGGTTAGGTAGTGAATTCTAAATTTCCTTACTTTTAAATATAGCACTATTATAAGTACTTATTAAGTACCTATAATACCTAAACCTATAAGTAGGGAATACCTATATAGGTCTAACCTATAAACCTAAACCCAGGCCTACCTAAAAATACCTATAACCCACACTAACCTATAACCTATTTAGGTCCCTACCTAGAACCTATAGGTTAGATAGGTTTAAACCTAAATAGGTACCTGTGGGTTTTTTTAAGTCTATCTATCCCTTAGAGGATGACTGTAGCGTTGGGGGTGAGTAAGCTGACACATGTTGAAAATGAGGTATGCGCATAGAGGGCGCTGCGCCCGAAGGGTGCTGCAGAGATCGGTTATATTCGGTCTAGTGCGGCCTAGCTGCTCAGGCAAATACAGGAGTAATTGTCACAGGCTTAGACCTAGGCAACAGGCTTTTCTAGTAGCCTTAGGCACCTAAGAAAGGGGTTCTAAAAGGCTTGCTAAGCAGCCTAGCCGCGCTATAATAGTTACAGACATAACACACTTAATATACGCATAATTAACATATAACCTTAATCCCTATTACTTTTAATAATTAAGAGTCTTATATACCTAGAAATTAACTATAACAAGCTTAGTAAAGCAATTCCTATAAGCTTAATTTAAGTAAGATATCTAATAACGCAAAAGTCGCCCTAAAAACTACCTGTAACTAGGTCTTTTAGTTTAATTAGCTAAAATTAAAGGCTAAATTAAATAACCTATAGGAAGTAATTAACCCTATACAAAAGGGCTTAAGAGCTGCTTGTAAGGCTCTCCCTACACTCCTTTAAGCGCTAATACTACTAGAGCCTAGCAACTACCTTAGAAAGGTTAATTAGAGTAACCCTACTATAGGCCCCCTACTAGACAACAACTAGCACCTACAGGCTTCTAACGTCTATAAGCTATTAACTGCTAAGTTAGCTATTTATAAAGACTATTAAAGTAACTATAATTAATAATATAGATTATATACCTACTAAAAGAAGGCTTATAATAAGCTCCTTAAGTAGGTTAGAAACACTGTTAGCGCTAACCTTCTGCTACACTATTATCCTGCTAAGCAGGATCTTAACTCCTAGGTTAATACCCTCTAAGAAAATATAAGCTAGATAATGTCTAAGAGATATATAGTAGCGCAGGAAGTATATAAAGAGACACTTAATAGCGCTAAGTATATACACCTAACAAGCGCTAACATACTTAAGAAATAGATTTCTAGCTAGCAGGCTACCCTTAATAAGGCTGCTGTTAGCAGTATACCTAGAATAATAGACATAAAGGACTAGTTTAGAGGCCTTATAAAGGGCCTTTTAAACAGTTACCTTAAGCTATAGGCCTAGATATTTATTAAGACATAAGATAAGGCTATAGAGAATAATACTCTTATAGTAGCTCTAGTAGTAGTAGGAGTCTGCAAGGCTATAGCGTATATAAAGGCGCCTAAGATAAAGAAAGCAGCGTGTAGAGCCTTTAGACTAACTAATATAGGAAACAATAATAACAATAATAACTGTAATCGCAATGCAGGCTGCAGCTAAGGCTATAGTTACAGAGGATACTAGAAGACATAATTATATAAGCTAAGTATAACCTATAAGTAATCTACCTTATCTTTAACTAAGGTAACAGTTACCTTACGTAAGCAAAGCATACTTCCTAAGTGCAAGAGGTCTAGTATAAGCGTAGTAGAGATACTGTCTCTAAAGCGCTCTAGCTGTTAGTTATACTAAGGTAAGGGCTACTATATATCTAACTGCTAGTATGCCCTGCCTTATAGGCTTCTAGAGGGGTACTACCTTAATACTACGCTTAAGAAGATAATTAATATATATATTAAACATAAGCCTAAACTTATAGAGTAGCTACAGTAAGTATAAGCCTATAAAACTAAGAATAATTAACTATATAGTAGATACTATAGGCATATTAAACTAGCATCCTTTTACACTACTAAAAGCAGGTACTACTTAGCTAGATTAGTAATACTAGATTTAGGCTTAACTATCTATATGTTTAATAATACTACTTAGTTTAAGACGCTAAGAGCAGCCCCTATTAGCAATTTCCTCTAGGCTAGCTTGTAGTAATTACCTATTAACGTATACAGTATAGCAGAAATTAAGCTCTGTAGGCGTAGGGGTAGCATTATAAAGCTTACCCTATATAACGTTACCCTTTGCCCTAGGCTTATAGTAAACCTAGTAGCCTTTTAGAAGCTACGCTAGCATAGCCTATAGTAGGATACTAGCCTAGGTAACAATTGCCTTTAACAGGCAGACTAGTCCTTTATAGCCTACCTTAATAAGATTTACTACTAGTAGGTGCTTAACTATAGGCCTTTTAAAGAGGAGGTAGCTTTAGCTATAACAGTGCTGCTACTAGCTGCAGGCACTAATAAAGCGCCTCTACCACACAGGAGAAATTAATATATAACAGCTATATATAGGAAGCCTATCCTAGGTAACCTTATAACTTAGCACTAGAGACTTAGCTACCTAGGCCCTAAAGCACTTAAGAGAATTGTGAATGCAACTTATAGAGTATGTCTTAAGGGCGCTAAAGGCCTAGCTATACGCTTAATTAACTGTAAGGCCTGCGTAAAGTTAAAGGCCTACTGCCTTCTTAGGCAAGCTCCCTAAGAATTAGCTTCTCTAGCTAAACTAAGTAACTAATTTACAATTAACTTTTATAATCTTAAAGTTAGTTACGTAGGGTATACATCCTGTATAATTATTTCTAACTATAGTATAGGTTATATATAGGACTTTTACTTACGCTAAAGGACTACTAAGGTACTGCTAACTACACTTATAGACTTCCTAATCTTTTTAGAAGTCTATTATAACTGTTAGGTTAAGCGCCTTAAGACTAATAATAAGCTTATATACTACCCTAATATAGTTACTATACTTAAAGCATACAGTATTTAGCTTAAGGCTAGCGTACTAAACATATAAGCCTAGAATAGGGCTACTAAGCGCATTGCTGCAGTTATTAAGCATAGGGCGCGCAGTATAGCGATTAATGCATGCTTACTAGACATCCTTTAGCCTAAAGCCTATATAGCTTCTACATACCTTTACAACTATATGCTGCAAGCCTTATAAAGCTAGAAAACCCTATACTAGTTATAGTATAAATACTTCTAGGGAGATAATAAAGCGCCTTTTACACGCCTAGACCTCTCTTACTTATATATATACAGTTATAAAGCGTATACGCTTACAGTAGACGCCTAACTTCATAGGAATTAGCACTAGCGCCTAGCCCTAAGAGCCTAGATAGGGTTTCTTATAGGCTATACCTCTAGTAACTCCTATTATATATAGAGTCCTACCTATAGTAAAGTCTTTACTATATATAATATTATATTTAATAAGAAGATTACCTTTAATAGTAATATTATAAAACTAGCTAACAATATACATAAATCTATATTATAAGAAATAGCTACTATAATTAAGTGTCTTATATACTAAGAATAAGATAAACGTAACTTTATGTATACTACAGATAAGGAAGCAGATAAGATTAAAGAGTATACTAAGTATACTAAAGGGGTAGATACCTTAGCCCTTTATAGTTATAAACCTTAAGGGGTAGAAGGCCTAGTAGGTATACCTACTAGCCTCTATAGCTATAAAGACCTACCCCTACACACTAAAGCAAGATTTACCTTAATAACGCCTCTAGTAATACTACTACTAAAGGCAACCTTCTTCGCTACGCTTATAGCTGCGCTAGGCGTAAAGGGGTAAGAGTAATCTTAACTACTTAAAGACCTTAAGACTCTAATTCCTATATAAAGGCTACTCTAGGAGTCCTTTAAGGCTGCATTTCTTACAGGCTATATATACTACAAACCTAAGGCTAAGCAAGAAAGACTAGATAGCACTTATACTCTACTAGTTTAGACTAATTACCTGTTTCTATAGGTAAGTATAGATCTATAGTATGCATATCTATTAGATCTAAAAGTATACTTAGGCTAAGGCTTAAATAAGGCTAGTATATAGCCTAATTTAGGTTAAGGGGGAGTAGTCTAGGAATAGGCTTATAAGGCATGTAGCGCTGTAGGCACCTACTAGAAGTAACTACCTCCCCTTCTAACATTACACAGTTAGCTAGTAAATTACCCCTTTAGAAACAAATTCTTAGAGGCTAAATAAAGCTACCTCTATAGCTATAAGACGTTAAAGTTATAGAGGGAGGTTTCTAAGCGCTCTGCTAGTAATAATTAGATTCTTAGATATATTTAGGTATACACCTATAAGCTTAATAAGTATAGGCACCTTATAAAGATAAAGGCAAGGCTTATAATATAAGGTAACTAATAAGTAAAAGATATATAAGATATATATACTATAATGCTAGTAAGTATATTGTTCTAAATACTAATAGCCTTAGCTGCCTAGTTTAATTTAAACCTGCTTTAATATAATGTAGTAAACGCTTTTATCTACGCTAATATTAATAAGGAGATTTATATAGAGCTTCCCCTAGGCTATTGTAAGAAAGGCGTTATTATACGCTTACAGAAAGCCCTCTATAGGTTACGCTAATCTCCCCTACTATAGCAAAAGCACTTTAAGAAAGGCCTAATTAAATAAGGATTTAAATGTATTATAGGAGAGGATTGCTGTTAGCAGAAGGATAAGGTAACCTTCTTCTTCTATATTAATAACTATATATTAGTGTATCTAGATAACTATAAGCCTATAGTAATATAAGAGATAGGCACCCTTTAAGAGAAATACTACCTTAAAGGCAGCTAGGAGCTCTAATAGTTCCTAGGCCTTAAGATCTTATGCAATTAGAAAACGCACTACCTCTAGCTCTTATAGGCTGTATATATAGAGAAGGCTATAAAGCTGCTTCCTATATGCGCAGACTTATTAGAAGACAAAGCCTATAAACACATACCTATAGCAAAAGCTAAGCTACTGTTGAATTGAAGGATGTATGCATATGGGGCGCACCCTGT
This sequence comes from Colletotrichum tanaceti, assembly GCA_005350895.1. NCBI lineage: Eukaryota > Fungi > Ascomycota > Sordariomycetes > Glomerellales > Glomerellaceae > Colletotrichum > Colletotrichum tanaceti. Next base: position 38,801 of record PJEX01000385.1, on the reverse strand, counting down.
GCGTATGGGGTGTAGGCCTGGAGATAGGCTTAAGCCTGGCGTAGCTAGCCCTTTGCTGAATATTGGAGGGACTGCTGCGGGCTTCTTCCTAAGCAGTGGGCTCTAGTTGTGGCCTTAGGCGCCTAGGAATAGGGTTCTTATAGGCCTAAGTTAGGGGCTGGCTGCAGGGCATAATAGTTACAGTTACATACATATCTTAATATACATTTAATTAACCTATTACTGTAACGCTTAATAATCTAATAATTAAGAGTCTTATACGCTTAAAAACTGATAATAACAAGCACTGCAAAGTTATCTACAAGCTTATAAGATATCTACTAATACTACTAAGACTATTCTTAACAGCCCTACTAATTAGGTTCTCTAGTTTAACTAGCTTAAAACTAAGGTAAAAACCTATAAGCTTTAGGATGTAATTAACCTATTAATTACCACACGCAATGCGTCTAAGACGCTTGATAGGCTGCTTACTAAGCTAGAAAAGCCCTTAATATGCGATTACCTGCGTGCAGGCGTAGTTAAAATAACCCCTATAAGCACTGCTGCAAATACCCCTTTAAATACTGCTCCTTTAAGAGCTAAAAGCGTCCTAGTATGTGAGACATACTTATAGACTGCAGCCCTTTAGCAGCAGCTTTAACTTAAGCTACAGCCTTTATATAAGGAGCCTAAAGATATAACTCTAGCCCTAGATATTAGTTATATACTCCTGCGTATAGCAGACGCCTTATAATATACATTGTAGCTAGAGGATCTCTCTCTAGCTAACCTTCTCCTGTATAAGGAGCGCTATGCACAGTATAATAACGACCTGCGTGTATAGGAGAAGCGCCTTAAGCGCTACAGTAACCTCTAAGAATAGGTACGCTAGACTGTCTCTACTAACCTTAAGCTCTATTACTATACCTCTAATAATAAGGTTAATGCCTAGGTAATTACCCTCTAGGCTTATATAGGAATACACCCTTCTAAACATAAAGAGAACACACGTATTGCGCTAGAAAAGGTCCTCTAAGTAACCTTAAGGTACCTAGGAACTAAGAAGGAAGTTAAGGCCTAGCTTATAAAGTAGGAAAAGGTACTCTATAAAGCTGCTGCTAGCAGCGTCCTAGGGGCCTAGCTCTTAAGCAACTAGTTTAACCTATTTATAGCAGCTTTCTAGAAGACCTATCTCTTAAGCTAGGTATATATATACTACTACACTAAGGTTGCTAACGCCCTTAATAACTACCTAACGCTAGGATTAGTACTCTCTAATATCTAAGAGTTTTTATAGTTAATAGATAAAAATAAGTATATAAAGAAGGCTAGGCAAGAGGCTTTTAGTCCTACCTACACTAAAATAATAAATAATAATAAGAAGGAGGGTTATAGGAACTGTAACTATAGGGGATAAGGCTGTAGCTGCAGAGGGTGTGTAAGAAAGGAGGCATTATTAGCTAAGGGGGTAAATACCCCTCTGCTATTACAAGAAGCTAGTATGACTGTAAAGTGTAAGCGCTTAAGTATAAGTATAAGCGTAGTAGAGATACTGCCTGCAAAGCGTATAACTATAGACACTACCTACAAGCTCTATGCAGGCCCTTATCACAGTATTGCGCAGTGCTTCTCTACGCTCCCTTACCTAAAGAGATATAATAGACTGCTTAGTAAAAGCGTTAAAAGGCTTATTAAAATATACCTCTAGACTAATAAGGCCCTTGCTAAGAAGCTTTAAGTAGTAAGAATGTTAGCTAAAGGCTTTAATTAACTTTATAGTAGATGCTAAGGTAGGATTTCTGCAGCCTCCTTTTATGTTACTAAGAGCTAATATTACTTAGCTAAGTTAGTAATACTTAATTTAGGCAGCAATATCTATATATTTAATAATACTATATAGTTTAAAACTCTCTATAGTATGCCTATAGATAATTTTATATAGGCTAGTGTATAACAGCTGCCTATTAAGGTGTATAGCACTATAGAGATTAAGCTTTAAGTGTATAGGAACTGCATTGTTAAGCTTACCTTATATAACGTTACCCTTTATAGAGGTATTACTGCTAACCTTATCTCCTTCTTAAAGCTATGCTAGCAAGGGATCTAGTAGGATATAAGCCTAGGTAATAATTACCTACATAAAGCAGATAAGTTGTTTATTATGTATATTAATGAGATTTATAGCTAGTAGGTGCTTAACTATTAGCTATTTTTATTAGATGCTATACTTGCGGCTGTAGTCCCCCTGCTAGCTATTTGCGTAGATAAGATACTGCGCCTAAAGCGCAAAAGAAATGCCTTTATAATAGCTACCTATAGGAAGCCTATCCTTAGCAACCTTCTTACCTAGCACTAGCGTCTTAGACACCCTAGCCTAGAAGCGCTTAAAAGGATCTCTAACGTTGCTTGTAGAGTATGTATCTAAGGTTTTAATAAGCCTATAATAACAGTTAACTGTAAAGCTTACGCCCTAGGTAAGGCCTATTATATAGTCTAAAGGAGCCTATAAGAGTTAGTTATCTATGTAAAGCCTAGTAACTGCCTTACAGTTAACTTTTATAACCTTAAGGTAGGCTACATAGGTTACTGCTCCTATATACTCTTTTTAGACTGTGCAATAGGCCTAACTTAGGACTTTTACCTTTATACCTACAAGACAGATATACTGCTTATAATAATTATAGACTTCCTTACTATACTTAAAGTATACTATAGTTATAAGGTAAAGGTTATTAAGACTAATAATAAGCTAGCTAATAACGATAAGGTTTCTGTAAGCCTTAATGTATATAGTATATATATTAAGGCAAGCGCCCTAAATACCTAAGCATAAAATAGCGCTATAGAGTGTATTGTAGCTGCAATTAAGCGTAAGGCTAGGTATATAGCTGTTTACGCTAAGCTTCCTAATGTCCTTTAGCCTAAGATTTATGCCTCTATAACTTACCTTTATAACTGCGTACTGTAAGCCTCTTGCAGTTAGAAGACTCTATACTAGTTATAGTATAAGCACTTCTAGGGGGAAGACGCTACATACTTTACCTAGCTAGACCTTTTGCATTTAAGAGTCTTTAGCTGTAAAGTGTATACGCTTACAGCAGACGCTTAACTTTACTGTTAGCGCCTAAAAAGGCTTACCCTGTGTGTATAGATAGGTTATCTTATTAGCTATACTTTAAGTAACTTATACTGTATTTAGAATTCTATTTATAGTAAAGTATTTATAATAAGAGATATTGCCTTTAATAAAAAACTTATCTTTAATAGTAACCTAAAGGCCCTTACTAAGGATATTTATAAGTTAGACCTTTAAGATATTTAATAAATAATTAACTGCCTTATTCTTAAAGGCTAGCATAATGTAACTGTATCCTATATAGCTAATAAGGAGGCTAATAAGATCTATAAAGACTATAATAAAGCTAAGGGGGTGCCTCTAGGCGCTGCCTTAAGCGCCCTAAGCATAGTAGAGACTCCTTCTAATAGGCCTCTTGCCCTAGCGCTGCATACTAAGTCCTAGTTTAAGCTTATAACGCTGCTGTAAACACCCCTAAGATTAGCATTTCTTACTACGCTTATAGTAGCGTTTGTAAGGGGGTAGGAAGGATCTTAATAAGCTAATAAAACCCTCTTTCTAATACACTACTAGTAGTTATATATATCCTTTAAGGCTGCGTTTCTTGCTAGGCGTATGCATAACAAGCATTCTTATACATATAACTCTATAAAAACTAAGCAAAAACTAATAGATAGCATAGGAATACCTAGGTTGCAGGCTAGCCCCCCACAAGACCTTATGTAACGTGTTAACTAATCCCTAGAACGCCTTTATATAATAGGATTATATAGTCTAGAGCTAGTACTTATAGTATCTCTAGAGGGAGCCTGTTGTAAGGCTAATACCCTGTGTAGCACTTACTAGAAGGAACTCCTGCTGCTCCCTATATTATATAGTTAACTCTAATACTATCCTCTTAAAGACGCCTTTTGTAAAGCTAAAATATTATACCTTAATAGCTATATAACCTTATGCTTATAGCAAGAGGTATCTAAAGCTTCTATGCGTAGTAATTAGATTCTTAGTTGCTATTAGGTCTATACCTATAAGCTTAATAAGTATAGTTACCTTAGTAAAGTAAAGGCTAGGCTTGTGATATAAGGTAACTAACAAGCAAAAGATAACTAAGATATATATGCTGTAATGCTTATAGGTATATCTTTCTAGATCCTAATAGCTATAGCTGCTTGCTTTAATTATAAGCTGCTCTAATATAATGCAGTAAATGTATTTATATATATAGATATTAATAAGGAAATATATATAGAGATACTGCCTAGATACTATAAGAAAGGCGTTATCCTATGCCTTTAGAAAGCCCTCTATAGGCTACGCTGTTTGCCTATACTCTAGTAAAAGCATTTTAAGAAGGGGCTTATAGTGTAGGGCTTTAAATGTATAGCTAGAGAAGACTGCTGCTAGCAGAAGGGAGAGGTTACCTTCTTCTTTTACGTTAATAATTACATCCTTGCCTTCCTAAAGGCCTATAAGCTTATAGCAATAGATAAGCTATATATGCTTTAGACTAAATACTACCTTAAAGGTAGTGAAAACCTCTAGTAGTTTCTTAGCCTTAAGATTGTATGTAACTAAAAGACCTATTACCTATAGCTCTTATAGGCTGTATACACTAAGAAGTATAGGAAACTGCTTCTTATGTATGCTAACGTTATAGATAATAATACTGCTTAGTATATGCCTATAATAAAGGAGGAGCTACTGCTGTGTGAAGATAATATGCCTCCTATAGAGATTTACTGTTATTAACGTAAAGTTAGCACTATCCTTTACGCTGCTGTAATAATATGCCTAGATGTTGCCTTTGCTGCAAGCAGGCTTATAAGATTTAATTAAAACCCTTTAGATATATACTAAAAGGCTGCTAATAGAGTCCTTTAATACCTCTATAAAACGTAATACCTTTGCCTCTACTTTAGTATAGAGCTAGGCAGTAAGGATAATGCCTTTAAAGTTACCTCTAATATAAGCTTTAGCAACAATACTCTAACCTAAAGGAGCTTATAAGCCTTTATAATAAAGCTTTTTAGAGGCTTTATTATATAGCAAGCTAACAGACAAGATATAGTTATAACCTTAATAATAGAAGTAGAGCTGCTTATGCTTACCTAAGCCGCTAAAGAGGCGCTTTTTGCAAGCTAATTAATCTTATAACTTTAAATCTAACTACCTATGCAGCGCAGAGACTAATCTATATATACGTTAGTAAAGGTAACGCTAATAAGAGTATAAATCTAGTGTAATAACTAGTAGACAGTAAAGCTTATTATAAGTAAGATTTTATAACTGCATACTAAGCTCTACTACATTAATATTTATAACTACTAGCTATACTAAGAATTCGCTAATAGCTATATAGATATTATGTATACCCTATTAGCAGAGCTTATAGTAGATAGCTTAATAAAGGCCCTTAACTTAGTAAAGCATAATGCCTTCCTCCTCTAGCTTAATATAACTAACGAGAAAGAGGTCCTTAAGGCTAACTGCGTAAGAGATCTCGCGATTAACAAAGCCTGCCTGCAGGCAGAAATAACTAAGTCTGATGTATAGGCAGTAGAGGAGATAGTCTTATAAGCGTATAAGCTGGCAGGAAAAGCCTTCTTATGCGTGCTAAGATAATGCAATATTAATGCCTTTTCTGCAGCCTGCAGAGGTTATGAAGAAGTCTTTCCCTAAGGGGGTGTGTTGAATTGAAGGATGTACACACACAGGGCGCACCCTGTGCGTATAGGGTGTAGGCCTAGAGATAGGCTTAAGCCTAGTGTAGCCAGCCCTTTGCTGAATATTAGAGGGACTGCTGCAGGCTTCTTCCCAAGCAGTAGGCTCTAGTTGTAGCCTTAGGCGCCTAGGAATAGGGTTCTTATAGGCCTAAGTTAGGGGCTGGCTGCAGGGCACGATAGTTACAGTTACATATACATCTTAATACATATTTAATTAACCTATTACTGCAACGCTTAATAATCTAACAGCTACTCCTATGTATAGGAAACATATACCTAGGTAATATAACCTTATACTAACAGAAGGTTAGTATAATCCTTTATACTACTGTAATAACATATCTAGATATTGCTTTTGTAGCTAGTAGGCTTATAAGATTTAATTAGAACCTAGGTAATACCTACTAGAAAGTAATAGACTGTATGTTATAATACCTTTATAAGACATAATACCTCTGCCTTTACTATAGCGCTAAGCCTAGCAGCGTAGACAACATACTTAAGGTAGCATCTAACGTAAGCTTTATAGATAACTTAGTTAATTAGAAGAGCTTATAGGCCTTTATAATAAAGCTTTTTAGAGGTATAGTTACTTAGCGCGCTAATAAGCAGGATACTATTACTACTTTAACTACTAAGGCTAAGCTCCTAGCCCTTTCACAAGCTGCTAAGGAAGCTATCTTTATAAGCTAATTAATTATATAACTTTAAGTTTAATTACCCTTTAGAAAAACATATATAGTAATATACACTATAGTTACACTACAGTCTATAAGAATAAGGATATAATGTAATAACGCCTAGACAGTTAGCCTTATAAAGAAGGAGCTTTTAAAGCTTAGGATAAAGCTATACTATATTAATATTTATACTTACTAGCTATATTAGGAAGTCACTAAAAGGTATATAGATATTACCTATACTCTATTAGCTAAGCTTATAGTAGATAGTCTTATAAAGGCTCTTAATAGCCTAAAGTATAAGACTTTCCTTTAGCAGCTTAATATAACTAACAAGAAGGAGGTTCTTAAGCGTAATTACAAGAAGGAGCTTACTAAAGATAAAGCATGCTTAGAAGCGCTAATAGTAAAGGATAATATATAGGCTGTAGAGAAGACTTATAATCTCCTGTATGCCTAAGCGCCCTATATACGCTTTAAAGACAGGAAAGGATATTTATAGCGTATAGGCGCTCTACCCTTCACAATAATTAATTATAAGGGCTAATAAGAAGCCCTTCCCTAAAGGGGTATGTTAAAAATAAGGTATATACATAGAGGGCGCTACGCCTGAAGGGCGCTGCAGAGATTAGTTATATTTAGTCTAGTGCAGCCTAGCTGCTTAGGCAAATACAGGAGTAATTGTTACAGGCTTAGACCTAGGTAACAGGCTTTTCTAGTAGCCTTAGGTACCTAAGAAAGGGGTTCTAAAAGGCTTGCTAAGCAGCCCAGCCGCGCCGTAATAGTTACAGACATAACACACTTAATATACGCACAATTAACGCACAACCTTGATCCCCGTCACTTTCGACAACACAACAAACGTACGCTTTTAGGTCTTAAGCCCTCCCCCCATTTTGAGTCGAGACGAGGCTCCTATTTGTAGATCTCAATCCTTTTTTGAACCGAGATCAGCACTAGACAGTTTGTGGTGTTGGTGGCCAGAGGTGATTCCGGGCCCTCTCGCGTGGCAAGCTGTGCGGCCTCTTGGATTCGTTTCCATACAGGAATGATATCGTTGACTATGCGACCGACGGGACGGAATGAATCTCGTACAATAGTCCACGATCTAGGTAGGCAGGCTGATCAAGTCGCAAAGCATCATTGGAACATGGATTGCCTCGATCCAATCACGAGAATAGCCAGAGTGCCAACCCGCATTCTCGCCCACCCTTTCTTCACCTTGATAAGCCTGTTTCTGCCCCCCCTCCCCCTCCCCTCTCGGACGCAGCCGATCGTTCCAATGCTTGGTCACAATTCTGCACGTCCGCTGCCGGTTGGTCACCTAGTGGCCATGTTCTGCACATCAGTGTGGGCGAGAGACCCGTCACCCCAGCATGACCAGGATGCCCATTCTGCATCATCCAACGCTGAGTCTGACCGCTCCAGGGAGAGGGCGGGCGGGTGGAGGGTTGGTTTGCTTACAAGGCACTTGCGGCTGGCCTTCCTATTCCAGAACGTCGTGGTGGTTAGGGGGTTGACCATCACCATGCAGCCAATTTTGTATGCATGTAAGACCAAGCCCCCCCCTCCACCAAACCAAACTGCCAGTAAGACGATGGGAGGCTTTTGAAAGAGGCGACAGATGAGAACAGAAGGGAACGGAGGGGTGTGTTGCACGAGGGTAAGGCTTGTTTGCTGTTTGCTGGGGTTCCTTCATAGAGTGAAGAGAGCCCCCCCCCCCCTTCATCCCCGTTGAGCCATGGCTGCGAATCTTCTTCTCCCGTTCTCCCTCCTCCTCCCCTATCATCTCCTCCACGTTTTGGATGCAAGAACACACGACTCTCTGGTATCGAGCCGAAAATCCGAAACCCCGCCAGCTCTCTCTCTCCTCCGAGTTCCTCCTCCCTCTCCCCCGGCCACCACCATCGCCGCAAGATGTTGGCGTCGCTCCTGATGGCGGCGCTGGGCCTGGCCGCCCGCGTCCTCGCGGACGAAGCCGCGTGCTACGCGCCCAACGGCGACCTGGCCAACAACGAGACGTACGTGCCGTGCAACAAGCTCGGCATCAACCAGTCGGGCGTCTTTTCGAGCTGCTGCGCCCTCGACGGCCCGCCCGACCGGCGGGACATTTGCTCGTCGTCCGGCCTGTGTATCAACCGCCAGGACCAGGTGCAGCGGGGGTTCTGCACGGATCGGACCTGGAAGAGCAAGGCTTGCAACCACGTCTGCACCGATGTCCAGGTAAATATCACGGGGGTTTCTGTTTCCGTTACCAGGCTTTCCCGTCCCCAAACGTGCATCTCTCTCTCTTTCACCCTCGTTTGACAGCGGGCTGATCAGTGGGGGGATCACTCATCGTTAGACCGGCGGAAACCCCGGAAACATCAGCTTCATGACGATCTGCAACGACGGGACGGCCAAGTACTGCTGCGGGCGATCAAACACCACCTGCTGCGGCACGGACGCCGCCTTCTCCATCGCGACCCAGGAGGCCGTCTGCACGGCGAACACGGCAAACTCGACGAGCTCCTCCAAAGACTCGTCCGGGCCGTTCGAGGGCGCCACCATCGGCCTCGCCGTCGTCGCCGGCGTCTCCCTCCTGGCCGGCCTCCTCTCGACCGCGTGGCTCTGGAAGCAGAACAGGAAGCTCAAGAGCGAGCTGGCCGAGAAGACGGGGCCGTCGAGCGGGAGCCGGCCGATGGAGCCGCAGTTCACGGGGGCCACGAGCTCGTACGCGGGGGCCTCGTCGCCGCCGCCGCAGATGTACAAGTCGCACTACGGCGGCACGTCGTCTCCGCCGCCGCCCATGTCGCCCATCTCGGACTACCGTCAGGGCAACGTCAACAGGTACTCCGAGCTGGACGCGACCGCGGCCGTGGCACGGAGCGAGATGGGCTCGCCGTCTCCGTATGACCAGCCGGGCCGAGACTCGCCGGTGCCGGGACACGGGAACGGACATGGAACTGGGAGCTACGGCAGTCCGATGCACTCGCCGCATCTGCCGCAGCCGTGAAGACGGTGTAAGATTGGTCGATGGGTGAATTGGCGCTCATGTAATTAAAGGCTTATCAGCAAGGGTTTTTGAGACTTATAGGTTAAATACAATGGAAACTTATGATTTTATGTGCACGAAAGTTGGTGTAGAATTTAAAAAGAGTAGAAATAAGAAACGGTAGTCTATCTAACTTTCTTACTTCCTATGTTCTCTGAAAATAGTCTGAATCCCTTATTTTCTATCATACGTATAGTAGAGTTCCTATTTAGGAAACTTGTATGTGTTCTGACATGTAGTCATAATAAGAATTACAATTACTCTCACATTCATTAAAAGTTTCCTGCCCTCCATGCCAGATTCTTCCTATGATAGTCATTAGTTTACTAGCTGAAGTGCTGTGTCTTAGGACAAGTCTGAACTTACCAAGCCGTTCCAAGTTATCAGCATCAGCTAGTTGTGCGGTTGTCCTTCCTCCATATATCAGGAACTGTCCCTTGTTATGATTCCAATGCTTGTCATCTAAAAGCCAAACCTTCCGACGAACATCGTAACGGACATGAAACAAATGTCCTGAGAAACTGTCTTTTTCACGGACAGCGCCAACCATAAGCATAGTATGAGCGCAGTTTGTTTCCTGTTTAATCTTCTTGCGGATACGGCGAAGTTCTTCTAACTCAGGATAGATTGGAATGTACTTCTCCAGGTCCTCGTCATACTTCTTTGTATCTTTTACGCAAACTTGAAAGTAGTGCCAGTCGCCAATCTCAAGCCTTACATCCTTTTCTGAAGCAGCCCGAGTAACTTCTTCGAAATCTTCTTCGAAATAATACATGGATGGGGAGATTGTATCTTCGTTTAATGAAGTATCAATATCAGTAGGGAAAGCGTGTAACAATTCTACTAGAAGTAGGTGTAAAATGGGTAAGATCAGCATCTTGAACCTAAGCATCTCGTAACTTGTGGATCTCACAAGATAGAGACCAACTAGCAATAAGAGGTAGCAATAAGAGGTAGGTGGGTAGATAAGTGGGTAAGAGAGGATATTACAAGTTTGAGAAGGATAAATAAGCAGGGTAAAAGGTGTTGTATTACATATGGGTTCCTCCAGTAGAAAAAGAGAATCACTCTAGTTTATATGCGTGTGCCTAGGTATAGAGTTCCATGAATTATCCACTGCTTACATCATAGTCTTCGTAGTAATTTTGAATGTTCCGATCGGTAATACCGGAGGTTGAAGTCTTATGTGAGCTATGGAAATAGGGATCTGCATAGTAGTATAGTGGTTTACGTGAGTAGGTAATTAGGTAAACCGGTTAATGCGCATTTAAGGAAATCTGCTAATTTACAGCTAAAGAATCCTCCCCATGCCATCAATAATCACAGTTACAACTTGGAATAAGAAAGCACCAGAGTTTGTTTAATTGTAATTTAGAAGTAGATAAATATGGTAATGGAATGCATAAAGTTTTCTTTTTACCCGGGGTTTTTTTTTTCTTCTTTTGCTTACCCACTGTAGGTATACTAACATACAGGCATGCAAGAGGTTAGGGTGGTGCAATTTGGGGCGATGTATGAGCAGGGCGGTCCCCGGCTTTTTCTCAACACTTAGTAGATGTACATTAATTTGTAATTGCAGTAAAAATAACAAAATTACGGACGAACGGGTCTGGGCTACTGATTGCTTGCAGAGTCAATCGCAGTACGAAACAATGATAAAAACAGAAGCGTTTCTCGATTCCAGTCGGTGACTCTTGGTCGTTCGGCTTGTACACCCGATTGCTGTCCTGTGTATCCGAGCCGAGACGATACGGCTTCGGGGACTCTCGGCCCCACCCGGACCGAGTGTCCGGGCTTGATCCCGAGGGTGGGCACGCCGGGCAGTATAGGATCGAGTAGAGTAAAGTAGCATAGTGCTCATCTGTATCTTCACATTGTAGTCCGCCGTCGAAGTGTTCAGTGCCTTGTCCGAAAATAGATAATAATTATGTAATCTCAGTGGTAAAAATATGTACACGAAACTTTCCATGATCCATCTCTTCGGGACGCTATCCGGAGCAGTCCCGTTGTTTCCTTCCCCAGCTACCAGCTACCGGCTAACTCTCTCGACCATGCCCTTCCCTAAATGCACTGGCTGTAGTAGTCGTTCTGCTTCTCGCAGGTGAGGCCCGTCTGGCAGGCGGTGGCGCCGGTGAATCCGATGCCACCGCACTGAGCCCAGCGAGCGGCACCGCCAGCTGGGGCGGCGGCGGCGGCGGCGGTGGGAGTGGGAGTGGGAGTGCTAGGGGCATCCTCGGCCGCAGCATCACCGGCGCACTTGCTCTTCACGCTGGTGACCAGGGTAGAGGCAGGGGCGGGAGGAGCCGCAGCAGCAGGGACGCTGGCCTTGGGCGTCGTGACGGGAGCGGCGGGGGCAGAGCTCTCAGGAACGGCGGTGGGCTCGGCAGCAGGGGGAGCAGGGTTCTCGGGGGTAGGCTCGACGGCGGCGGCAGCGGAGGTCGTCGTCGGGGCGGCGGCGGCGGGGGGCGCAGAGGCGGCAGGGGGCACAGCGCCACCGGTGGCGGCGGCGGCGAGGAGGCTGGAGATGCTGGTGTAGGCGGGCTTGGGCTTGAGGCTCTCGTCCCAGGGGAGGGCCTCGCCGGTGCCGGGGAAGACGGAGGGGATCCAGGAGTACTTGTCGGTGAAGTCCCAGATGGTGACGCCGACGCACTCGGGGACGTCGAGGCAGGCGCCGACGACGCTGACGTAGTCGGCGGCCTGCTGCTGCTGGGCGGCCTGGTCGGCGGGGACGGCCTTGTGGCGGATGTCGAGCTCGGTGTAGGCGACCTCGGTGACGCCGGCGTCGACGTAGGACGTGAGGACGGCGGCGAGGGCGGAGCGGGAGCCGGCGCTGCCGACGATGAGGTGGGCCTGGAGGCCGAGGCCGTCGATGCGGGCGCCGGCGTCCCTGACGGTCTTGATGATGTTGAGGACCTCCTTCTGCTTGGCGCCGGGGAGCTCGATGTTGTAGTCGTTGTAGTAGAGCTTGGCGTCGGGGTCGGCGGCGGCGGCGGCCTTGAAGGCGACGGGGATGAAGTCGGTGCCGAGGACCTTGTGGAAGACGCTGTCGCGGTAGGTGCCATCCTCGTTGAGGGCCTCGTTGACGACGTCCCAGGCGTAGCACCGGCCCCTGTAGTGGCCGGCGACGTTGGCCACGTGCGCGTCGACGACAGCGGTCAGCTGCTCCCTGGTCCAGGTGCCGGACGAGACCCAGGCGGGGAGCTGGGAGTGCCAGACGAGGGTGTGGCAGCGGAGGAGCTGGCCGTTGGCCTCGGCGAGGGCGGCGATCTCGTCGCCGCCGGCGTAGGAGAAGACGCCCTGGCTCTTCTCGGTGAACTGCCACTTCTGGCCGTTGCCGGGCGTGAGCTGGCCAAACATGGCGCCGTCCTTGAGCATCTCGACGTAGGCGGCGTCGGCGAGCTCCGAGTTGTCGGTGGCGGTGCCAAAGTACTTCTTGCCGGCGGCGAGGGCCAGCTCGTGGAGGTTGGCGCTGACGCCGGGAAGGGCGAGCAGGCCAGCTGCGGCGAGGGCGGAGAAGCGCATGTTGGGGGAGTGTTCAAACTGATGGAGAGGAAGAGAGAAAGACGGATAGAGAGAGAGAGAGAAAGGGAGATAGAGAGAGAGAGAGAGAGAAAAGTGATGGAAAGAAAGACTTGTTGGAAAGGAACGTGGACTCTTGTTACGTCTACGTAACAGCACAGCAAGAATAAAAGTAAACGGCGAAAAAGAACGACGGAAGAGAGAGAGATCAGAGAGGAGGCCAGACGTCGTCAAGACTCGACGGGGGGGGGATGAAGGCTGTTTTTAATCGATTTTTGGACGTTTCCCCTGAACATGCTAAGCTCTAATACATATTAATACCCACGTTCCCACCCATCCACCCTCTCCTCGCTTCGCATCCCGCTCCAATCCAATCTACTCAAGGCTCCAAAGCTTAGCCTAGTGTGGCCGACGATCCGGTAGACTCCACCCCCTGCGGATGGTGATTCCGCGGATTGGCGGGTCGTGGCTCGCTTCCATCGGCCAAAGCCTTGATATCCTTGATATAGCCTTGAAGGAAGGGGGGCCCAAGATGATGATGGGTTGACCCGTGAGGCTGTAGAGCTTCTCCCGTTTCGTTCTCGGGATCCCAACATGCCGCAGGGAAGATGCTGGCGCGCGGGTGGTGGGAAGACGGTCGACATGGGCCGTTGTGTGACCTCTCACAGTCACCTGAAGATCACAGGAAAGCTTCTCACCTTTTCACTTATTACCCAGCGAAGAACAAAGGACATTCGTAAGGGGAGACATACAAGGGGGGAGACGGGGCCTATAAGAAGGGCAGATAACCGGCTCATGCATGCAGCATTTGTGTCATCCGGTCCAATGCGGCCTGACCGGCCCTGACTCTCTATCCCCCCCTCCCCGCTGTGCCCCTTGAATTTCCGTTGCCTGGGACGCTCTCCACACTCGTCGCCAGGATTGGCATGTTGTTTACGCGAAACGCGCCATCTTTGCGCCCCCAAGCACATCCACCTTATTCGCGACTGAAACTCTCTATAAAAAGAAGAAGAAGAAAGGGGGAAAAAAAGGCCAGAAGGTGGCGGTAGCTGGTTCTTGGAACTGCGTATTTATAAACGACTAGAGGCTTAGTTGTTTTGGGTGGTTGAAGCGGGAAACGTTGACGTCAGACTTGACTGGTAATTATGAACGTGTAAGTTGGTTGTGCTAGTCGGTAAACAAGGGTGTAAACAAGGATGTTGCACACAAGAGACTCTTGCAACTTGACACATTAAGAGCTGCACTTGAGTTCAAGAATTAAGTTGTAGAGGTTCATGAAAGCCAACAACTAATTATCAAGAGTAGAGCGTGTCATATATAGCCCTGAAGGGTCTCTTGGGAACTGCGAAATCACAGGGACACAACAGATGGCTCTGTTGAAAAGACCTGTCTCTGAAATAATCATTTTTCATTTTTCAAATAATAAATGTATCGCTTGGTAAAAGTAATGATAGGATGGCCATCCATCAAGAAGTGAAGCACGTCCGTCGTCATTTGGTGATTCGTTATTGCTGCTCAATCTCGTCCCCGTCCCCCAAAGTCGGAATGATGCCAAAAAAAAAAAAAGTTTTCATTGGTCATCGCGTTTTGTTGTTGTTGTCGTTGCTGTTGTTGATGGTGTTGTTGGTGTTGTCGACTGGTGCCCTGCACAGCGCCGGGACTAAGCCGCTTGTCTTGTGTCTTGTGTCATCACCTCCCCCGCGCGTTCCAAGGAGGGAGTGTAATGAGAGAGAGAGAGAGAGAGAGAAGGTTATCCCCGTTTAGAAGATGATTTCGGGGTTGAGGCCGATGACGAGGACGGGGTTCAGCTTCACCTGGGCGTTGCGGACGCGCGCGAGGAGGGCGTCGATGGTGGCGGCGACCGCGGCGGTGGTCTGGAGGACGGCGATGGAGGTGCCGAGGGCGAGGTTGCTGATGGTGCCCACGGTGGCGAGGGCGGTCGTCAGGGCGACCTGGGCGGCGAGGTAGGTGGGCAGCAGGACGAGACCGGCGAAGCCGCTGGCCTGCTGTTGGAGGATCTGCAGCTGGGCGGTGATTGCGCGGGCGAGAGCCTGGGCCTCGCGGACAAGCTGTAGGAGAGAGAGAGGAGTGTCAGTGAACATGTCTAGTCTGTCTGTCTGCTTATAAGAGGAGGGGGGATATCGGGACAAGCGGACTCACGTCTTCGGAAATACCGCCAATGTCAGGGAGAGCGGGGACGGAAGGAGTCCCGGGAGCAGTGGGAGTAGCCCCGGGAGGGCCGGGAAGGGTGGGAGTGGTCGAGGGAGCGCTCTTGAGGATGTTGACAAGCTGGGTGATCTTGGTTACGATGGCGCCCACGTTGGCAGTGGTTTGGGCGATGACGGCGTTGGCCTGGGCGATTCTCTGCGCGCGGCTGTTAGCATGACTGGTCGCCGCAAAGGGAAAGATACACAAGAGAGAGAGAGAGAGAGAGAGAAACTCACGTCAAAGACAGTGTCGGTGGTGGTCGAGGTGAGCTGGTTGACGAGATTGACCGTCTTGTTGATGTCGGATCGGAGGAGGTCGAGGGTCGCGAAGATGGTCTGCGGGACCCCGAGCTGGTTCGGGTCGATGATGATCTCGGGAGTGACGATGACGCCGTTGCCGATGGTGATTTTCGGCGTGATGGCTCCGTGGACCGAGGTCATGGAGAGGGCGGCAACGGCCACGGCGAAGATCTTGGTCTGCATCTCGGCGGTTTGGGGGTGGGGTTCTAGAAGACTAGGAGAAAAGAACGAGAGGGCACTTGTGGAAGAAGCAAGCCGAGAAGGGGTTTGTTGTGTGTGTAAGTTTGATGATGGAGGTGAGGAGAGAGAGAGAAAAAGAGGCAGACAGACAAGACCGGGAGGCGTCCGGCGCCTCTTATAGAACGCGGCAAGCCGTGATGATCTCGTTTGGCCGTGTCCACCTCTGTAACGTTGGAGGATAACCGCCGCCGAGTCTCTGAAAACGTGAGTCGTGTTGTTCCAAGTGCAGGCGGATGGAGAAGACGGTGGCGTGCTGGGAGGCGCTTCTTCCGTGAGCTAACTTCCAAGAGTCCCTCCCACGATGTCATCCGAATGCCGAGTACTCTCAAGATGCGTGTGTTTGTCCTACGTCTTTGTCAGGCTTGTCACTTGTTTACACCCCCCCTCCCCCCTCCCTCCCACACACACACAGAAAAGATACACTTACGAATAGATAGAAGAACTCACTCGCGGAGGCGGGCTAAAAGACGTTCCCGAGGTACGCGTCGAGGGGGGTCTGGACCACGACCCCAGAGAGATTCTGCGTTCCTCGAGATACTATCCGATCGTCGGCCATGACGAGGCATGGAGGCAACTCTTGCGCAATCGTTGGCGAGAAAAAGTGTCACGTTTTGGTGAGAGCATTCATCATCACCAAGACGCTAACTATCAGCTAGTCCGATCATCACCAACTGTGAGGTATTTGAGATATCACCGGTATCTCGGCCGGCCTTGGCTGCTCTCCCTTCCAAAGAGTGGAAATAGAGGATCGATATATCAGGGCCTGGTGTTCGTCGAGACGGATGTGATGGTCAAGCACAATGGCGTGATGAGATGAGATGAGTGATGAGTTCACGGCCGAACTCCCTCCCACCTCTCTCCCCCCTGCTCGCTCCTCTTTTCGTGCAAAAAAAGGCAAGACAATCCCGTGTCGACTCGAGCTGAGAAAAAAAGGCCCAAAGGAATTCATGAACACCCCCCCTGTAAGACAGCGGTCTCACTGTGTTGTCCTGCTCTCACAATGATAGTACTGGGCTGGGGCGGGTGAGGCGTCCCCCTCCCCCGTCAACACTCAGTTTTCGGGGTTTCCGCTTGGGGGCTCTCCTATCCGAAGATCTGAGCATAGCCGACGAGAATACTGGAAGCGGACATTCTGGCAGGATCCCTCTCACCCCCCGTCGCCGAATCAGGCGTCGGCGGTAGCCTCTTCGGCTTGACATGTCTCAGTATCCCGGGGGGGGGGGATACTTGTCTTGAACTATCCCGGATGTCTCGCGAATGAGAGAGAGGCATATTAGTCCGTCAAAACCCCACATTCAACGGGAACAACTATAGAGGTCGAGAAGGGCTACGACGTTATGAGAATTCACTTGGGAATTAAGGCTATGGGTGACTGGGCGCCCGCTTGGGGCTGGTGCTAGTCTCTCCTTGGGCTGGTTGGCGAGCTAGGCCGGCGGGATGGTATGTGACAGCGGAAAGCCGGGAAGAGTCTCTCTAGCGCACGGCGGACCGCATTCATCGACAGCGGAGGTGGCGGGGGGCGTAAGGGAGATAGATCGAGCCCCCCCCCCCCCCCCCCGGCTTCGATCACCGGGTTAAGCTTATCCCGTAGCAGAGAGGCGGGGGGGGGTCCAGCCTTTTCTTTAGTCCTGGCATATTCCGTCAATGGCTCTCTCCGAGACAACGTTTGCGGCCGTATACCCACAGGGACCTTCCCTTACCCCCCCCTGGAGGACGTCTGGCGATGTCGGACTTGGGTGGGAAGTGTTCGAGGTGCGCAGGTGAGAGCAGGTGAGTAAACCTGCCTCACCCTGCATTCCAACCTGGGGGGTCAAACACTGGGACGGGCCGATTTTCGAGTACCTTTGATTCGGACCCCTTATTTCACGGCGATCTATGGTGTCTCCAAAAAGCCAGACGACCCCCCCCGGTTCCGCATTCCTCCGCGGCTTTGATGAGCCTTGCTTCCTAATCCCGTCAAGCCACATGGAATAGAGGCGTCTTTGGTCCCTGCAGGGTGCCCTCGGGACTCGAGAGAAAGGGGGAATGAACGGGTCGAGGGCCTACGAACATGGAGGGCAGAGTTGCGTAATGTGGCAATCCATCCAACTGCCGTGGACAACTTATAAGATCTAGAACGACCTGCGGTGAGCATGTTGGAAGCTTAGCATTCCACGCATTCTTTTTACTTCCCGTCGTTGCGACTAAGTTGATCCAGAAGCCCTCTCTCTCTCTCCTCTCAAGAGTATCCGTTTTGGCGCCATGTCATGTATGTCATGTGCCATAACTCCATCATATCCATACCCGTTGGAGCCCATAATTACTCATCTCCAACTCGAAGCCCAATAAATGCCAAGGGGGGTTGGCTATCTCCCTTGCGACGACAACGGTAGACGGGGATTCCCAGGTGTTAGGGTTGGATGAGGATCAGCTAACTAGAGGTGTAGCTGACAACTAATCAGTCTAGTGGGTCCTAGTGACAGGCTGGTGACAGGATTAGAGATATAGTTAGACGTAGGACAGGAGGCTAGCCTAGTAAAGGGGTTATTAGAGGGTTATTAGAGGGTTATTAGGAGGCTAACTATTGCCTTTATAGAAGGGCTTAGGATAGGGGATAGCTAGTATAAAGGATAGTGCCTCTACCTATCTATCTTAGGGGGGGGGTAGGTTAAAATAGTATAACTATCTAACTGTTGAAAATGAGGTATGCGCATAGAGGGCGCTGCGCCTGAAGGGCGCTGCGGAGATCGGTTATATTCGGTCTGGTGCGGCCTGGCTGCTTAGGTGAATATGGGAGTAATTGTTACGGGCTTAGACCTGGGTAACAGGCTTTTCTGGTGGCCTTAGGCACCTAAGAAAGGGGTTCTAAAAAGGCTTGCTGAGCAGCCTAGCTGCGCTGTAATAGTTACAGACATAACACACTTAATATATGTATAATTAACGTATAACCTTAATCCCTATTACTTTTAATAATTAAGAGTCTTATATACCTAGAAATTAACTATAATAAGCTTAGTAAAGCAATTCCTATAAGCTTAATTTAAGTAAGATATCTAATAATACAAAAGTTACCCTAAAAACTACCTATAACTAGGTCTTTTAGTTTAATTAGCTAAAATTAAAGGCTAAATTAAATAACCTATAGGAAGTAATTAACCCTGCGTAAAAGGGCTTAAGAGCTGCTTATAAGGCTCTCCCTACACTCCTTTAAGCGCTAATACTGCTAGAGCCTAGTAACTACCTTAGAAAGGTTAATTAGAGTAACCCTGCTATAGGCCCCCTACTAGACAATAACTAGTGCCTGCAGGCTTCTAATGTCTATAAGCTATTAACTGCTAAGTTAGCTATTTATAAAGACTATTAAAGTAACTATAATTAATAATATAGATTATATACCTACTAAAAGAAGGCTTATAATAAGCTCCTTAAGTAGGTTAGAAATATAGTTAGCGCTAACCTTCTCCTACGCTGTTATCCTGCTAAGCTAGATCTTAACTCCTAGGTTAATACCCTCTAAGAAAATGTAGGCTAGATAATGTCTAAGAGATACGTTACAGCATAGGAAGCGTATAAAGAGATGCTTAATAGTGCTAAGCGTATACGCCTAACAAGCGCTAATGCACTTAAGAAATAGATTTCTAGCTAGCAGGCTGCCCTTAATAAGGCTGCTGTTAGCAGTATACCTAGAACAATAGACATAAAGGACTAGTTTAGAGGCCTTATAAAGGGCCTTTTAAACAGTTACCTTAAGCTATAGGCCTAGACGTTTATTAAGACATAAGATAAGGCTATAGAGAATAATACTCTTATAGTAGCTCTAGTAATAGTAGGAGTCTATAAGGCTATAGCGTGTATAAAGGCGCCTAAGACAAAGAAAGCAGTATACAGAGCCTTTAGCCTAACTAATGTAGGAAACAATAATAACAATAACTGCAATTGTAATGCAGGCTATAGCTAAGGCTGTAGTTATAGAGGCTGCTAGAAGATATAATTATATAAGCTAAGTGTAACCTATAAGCAATCTACCTTATCTTTAACTAAGGTAATAGTTACCTTACATAAGTAAAGCATACTTCCTAAGCGCAAGAGGTCTAGTATAATTGTAGTAGAGATACTGTCTCTAAAGCGCTCTAGCTATTAGTTATACTAAGGTAAGGGCTACTATATGTCTAACTGCTAGTATACCCTGCCTTATAGGCTTCTAGAGGGGTACTACCTTAATACTATACTTAAGAAGATAATTAATATATGCATTAAACGTAAGCCTAAACTTATAGAGTAGCTGCAGTAAGTATAAGCCTATAAAACTAAGAATAACTAACTATATAGTAGATACTGTAGGCATATTAAACTAGCGTCCTTTTACACTGCTAAAAGCAGGTACTACTTAGCTAGATTAGTAATACTAGATTTAGGCTTAACTATCTATATATTTAATAATACTACTTAGTTTAAGACGCTAAGAGCAGCCCCTATTAGTAATTTCCTCTAGGCTAGCTTATAGTAATTACCTATTAACATATATAGTATAGCAGAAATTAAGCTCTATAGGCGTAGGGGTAGCGTTATAAAGCTTACCCTATATAATGTTACCCTTTACCCTAGGCTTACAGCAAACCTAGTAGCCTTTTAGAAGCTGCGCTAGCGCAGCCTATAGTAGGATACTAGCCTAGGTAATAATTGCCTTTAATAGGCAGACTAGTCCTTTATAGCCTACCTTAATAAGATTTACTACTAGTAGGTACTTAACTATAGGCCTTTTAAAGAGGAGGTAGCTTTAGCTATAATAGTGCTGCTGCTAGCTATAGGTGCTAATAAAGCGCCTCTACTGCGCAGGAGAAATTAATATATAATAGCTATATATAGGAAGCCTATCCTAGGCAACCTTACGACTTAGTACTAGAGACTTAGCTACCTAGGCCCTAAAGCACTTAAGAGAATTATAAATATAACTTATAGAGTGCGTCTTAAGGGCGCTAAAGGCCTGCCTATACGCTTAATTAACTGTAAAGCCTACGTGAAGTTAAAGGCCTACTGCCTTCCTAGGTAAGCTCCCTAAGAATTAGCTTCTCTAGCTAAACTAGGTAACTAATTTATAATTAACTTTTATAATCTTAAAGTTAGTTATGTAGGGTATATATCCTGTATAATTATTTCTAACTATAGTATAGGTTATATATAGGACTTTTACCTATACTAAAGGACTACTAAGGTACTGCTAACTATACTTATAGACTTCCTAACCTTTTTAGAAGTCTATTATAACTATTAGGTTAAGCGCCTTAAGACTAATAATAAGCTTATATACTACCTTAATGTAGTTACTATGCTTAAAGTATATAGTATTTAGCTTAAGGCTAGTATACTAAATATATAAGCCTAGAATAGGGCTGCTAAGCGTATTACTGCAGTTATTAAGCATAGGGTATGCAGTATAGCAATTAATGTATACCTACTAGACATCCTTTAGCCTAAAGCCTATATAGCTTCTATATACCTTTATAACTACACGCTGCAAGCCTTATAAGGCTAGAAAACCCTATACTAGTTATAGTATAAATACTTCTAAGGAGATAATAAAGCGCCTTTTGCATGCCTAGACCTCTCTTACTTATATATATACAGTTATAAAGTGTATATACTTATAGCAGATACCTAACTTTATAGAAATTAGCGCTAGCGCCTAGCCCTATAAGCCTAGATAGGGTTTCTTATAGGCTATACCTCTAGTAACTCCTATTATATATAGAGTCCTACCTATAGTAAAGTCTTTACTATATATAATGTTGCGTTTTATAAGAAGATTACTTTTAACAGTAATATTATAAAACTAGCTAATAATATATATAAATCTATATTGCAGGAAATAGCTGCTACAATTAAGTGTCTTATACGCTAAGAATAAGATAAACGTAACTTTATGTATACTATAGATAAGGAAGCAGATAAGATTAAAGAGTATGCTAAGTACACTAAAGGGGTAGATACCCTAGCCCTTTATAGTTATAAACCTTAAGGGGTAGAAGGCCTAGTAGGTATACCTACTAGCCTCTATAGCTATAAAGACCTACCCCTATACACTAAAGCAAGATTTACCTTAATAATGCCTCTAGTAATGCTACTACTAAAGGCAACCTTCTTTACTACGCTTATAGCTGCGCTAGGCGTAAAGGGGTAAGAGCAATCTTAACTGCTTAAAGACCTTAAGACTCTAATTCCTATATAAAGGCTACTCTAGGAGTCCTTTAAGGCTGCGTTTCTTACAGGCTATATATACTATAAACCTAAGGCTAAGCAAGAAAGACTAAATAGCACTTATACTCTGCTAGTTTAGACTAATTACCTATTTCTATAGGTAAGTGTAGATCTATAGTATATATATCTATTAGATCTAAAAGCGTACTTAGGCTAAGGCTTAAATAAGGCTAGTATATAGCCTAATTTAGGTTAAGGGGGAGTAGTCTAGGAATAGGCTTATAAGGCATGTAGCACTATAGGTACCTACTAGAAGCAACTACCTCCCTTTCTAACATTATATAGTTAGCTAGTAAATTACCCCTTTAGAAATAAATTCTTAGAGGCTAAACAAAGCTACCTCTATAGCTACAAGACATTAAAGTTATAGAGGGAGGTTTCTAAGCGCTCTACTAGTAATAATTAGATTCTTAGAT
The DNA here is from genome assembly GCA_005350895.1 of Colletotrichum tanaceti. Taxonomy (NCBI): domain Eukaryota; kingdom Fungi; phylum Ascomycota; class Sordariomycetes; order Glomerellales; family Glomerellaceae; genus Colletotrichum; species Colletotrichum tanaceti. The sequence goes on along the minus strand of PJEX01000385.1, from coordinate 16,390 downwards.
ATATTTAGGTATACACCTATAAGCTTAATAAGTATAGGCGCCTTATAAAGATAAAGGTAAGGCTTATAATATAAGGTAACTAATAAGCAAAAGATATATAAGATATATATACTGTAATACTAGTAAGTATATTATTCTAAATACTAATAGCCTTAGCTACCTAGTTTAATTTAAACCTACTTTAATATAATATAGTAAATGCTTTTATCTACGCTAATATTAATAAGGAGATTTATATAGAGCTTCCCCTAGGCTATTATAAGAAAGGCGTTATTATATGCTTATAGAAAGCCCTCTATAGGTTACACTAATCTCCCCTACTATAGTAAAAGCACTTTAAGAAAGGCTTAATTAAACAAGGATTTAAATGTATTGCAAGAGAGGATTACTATTAGCAGAAGGATAAGGTAACCTTCTTCTTCTACATTAACAACTATATATTAGTATATCTAGATAACTATAAGCCTATAGTAATACAAGAGATAGGCGCTCTTTAAGAGAAATACTACCTTAAAGGTAGCTAGGAGCTCTAATAGTTCCTAGGCCTTAAGATCTTATATAATTAGAAAATATACTGCCTCTAGCTCTTACAGGCTATATACATAGAGAAGGCTGTAAAGCTACTTCCTACGCGCGCAGACTTATTAGAAGATAAAGCCTGTAAATATATACCTATAGCAAAAGCTAAGCTGCTCCTACACGCAGGAAACGTATACCTAGGCAATATAACCCTATACTAACAGAAGGTTAGTATAATCCTTTACACTACTGTAATAATATATCTAGATATTGCTTTTATAGCTAGTAGGCTTATAAGATTTAATTAGAACCTAGGTAACACCTACTAGAAAGTAACAGACTGCATATTACAATACCTTTATAAGACATAATACCTCTACCTTTACTATAGCGCTAAGCCTAGCAGTATAGATAATACGCTTAAGGTAGTATCTAACGTAAGCTTTACAGATAACTTAGTTAATTAAAAGAGCTTATAGGCCTTTATAATAAAGCTTTTTAGAGGTATAGTTACTTAGTATGCTAACAAGCAGGACACTATTACTACTTTAACTACTAAGGCTAAGCTCCTAGCCCTTTTATAAGCTACTAAAGAAGCTATCTTTATAAGCTAATTAATTATATAACTTTAAGTTTAATTACCCTTTAGAAAAATATATACAGCAATATACACTATAGTTACACTACAGTCTATAAGAATAAGGATATAATATAATAACGCTTAGACAGTTAGCCTTATAAAGAAGGAGCTTTTAAAGCTTAGGATAAAGCTATACTACATTAATATTTACACTTACTAGCTGTATTAGGAAGTTACTAAAGGGTATATAGATATTGCCTATACCCTATTAGCTAAGCTTATAGCAGACAGTCTTATAAAGGCTCTTAACAGCCTAAAGTATAAGACTTTCCTTTAGCAGCTTAATATAACTAATAAGAAGGAGGTTCTTAAGTGTAATTACAAGAAGGAGCTTACTAAAGATAAAGTATGCTTAGAAGCGCTAATAGCAAAGGATAATGTATAGGCTATAGAGGAGACTTATAATCTCCTACATACCTAAGCGCCCTGTATACGCTTTAAAGACAGGAAAGGACATTTACAGTATGTAGGCGCTCTACCTTTCATAATAATTAATTATAAGGGCTAATAAGAAGCCCTTCCCTAAAGGGGTATGTTAAAAATGAGGTATACGTATAGAGGGCGCTGCGCCTAAAGGGCGCTGTAGAGATTAGTTATATTCAGTCTAGTGCAGCCTAGCTGCTTAGGTAAATACAGGAGTAATTGTCACAGGCTTAGACCTAGGTAACAGGCTTTTCTAGTAGCCTTAGGCACCTAAGAAAGGGGTTCTAAAAAGGCTTGCTAAGCAGCCTAGCTGCGCCATAATAGTTACAGACATAACACACTTAATATACACACAATTAACGTATAACCTTAATCCCTATTACTTTTAACACTAACCTCTACCTACCTATTAGTAACTCTATTACTCTATATAATCCTAGCCTATAATATATTTTAACTTCTACTTACTTATAAGTATACTAACTAGTAGAGTAAAGATACTACCTAGAAGAATAGCAGTAGCTTAGTAGGGGGATATTGCCTATAATAAACTTTTAGATACCTAGGGGTTAGGTACTATATTAGTACTTAAAGGACCTACTACTAGCTAAGATACTACTGCTAGCTAAGATAACCCTAGCTAAGATACTACTAGTTATAATAATAATAATAAAGATAACTAAGGTATTACTAAAGACCTTATAGATAATACTTTAATCCCTTCTAGGAGTACCCTTAGTTTTAAGATTATTAAGAAGATAACCCTATCTTAAGTAAATTACCTCCTTTAAGCTAAGTTTAATAATTATAAGAAGTAAAAGAACTTTAAGACCTTTATAGTACTCTAGAATAGAGCTAATCCTAATAATTTCCTTAATAGAGGGGTACTAGTAGACTAATAACTAGTAGCTAAGAGATATTACCTTAATAAATAGGCTAAGCTTAAGACCTTAAAGTATAAGGGAGGGAGCTAGGCTAAACTAGATAACTTTTAATTTAAACTTAGCGCTTAATTTACTTTTACTAGTATAGAGAGGGATATTAATAGAGTACTCTATATAGGTATATACTTAGAGGGCTCTATAGTTTACTAGTAGAGTAACTATAAAAATATCTACTATAATAATAACTAAGTAAAGGTCTCCTAAGCTATTATAGAGAAATAGCTATATAATACTATATTAAATAAGAATACTTATACCTATAGTGTAGTTATAGAGCTAGAGGATAAGTATTAGAAAATAGGATAGTCCTATTTAACCTTTATTAAGTAGTATAAGGTCCTTAAAGTAGAGTACCCTAACTAACTACTAGAGAGGCTATAGGTAATTAATATAATTAACTATATCCTTCCTAACTTATAAGATAAGGTTATAGTATATAGCTTACTTAATACTTATAAGGCGCTAGATAATATTATAAAGTAGTTAGAGATAACTAGGAGAATCTAGTAAAAGGTAGCCCTAAATACTACTAACTTCTAGGCTAATATATCTTAAGGGCTTAACTAGTAGCCCCTATAAGAGATATCTTATATATATAAAGCACTATATACTTTAGTAGAGGTTAAGACTAAACTAAAAGATATACCTACTCCTCCTACTACTAAAAATAATTAACTAAGTTAGATAGACTATAGGACTAATATATAACTTAGTAGGGGGGTATTAGGGTAAGACTAATTAACTATTATATACTATAACTATAGAAATAAGGGCTATTATATAGATTAGTACCTAGAGCTAAGTATGTAACCTACTAGGGGAGTACTAGAGTATAACTAATTAACTGTTATATACTATAATTATAGGAATAAGGGCTATTACTTAGATTAGTACCTAGAACTAAACTGCTATTATTATAGAGAACTAAAGTACTCTAGAAGGAGGTATTTAATAACTAAAGGAGGTACTAGTGTTAATGCTATTAGTATCCCCTAGGGGTATAAGGGTAGTAGCTATAGGTTTAAGGTAACTATTTAGATATAGATTAGAGGAGTATAGAAGAAGGGAAAGGCTCTAATTAATATAGGAGCTAATAAAGATATTATTAATTAGAGGGTAGTATTATAAACTAGTTATCTACTATAGACTAGTAGTAGGCTAGCTTTTAGGGGCTTATAGGGAGTATTTATACCTAACTACAGTTAGAAGGTCTTAACCCTATAGGTCTTAGATAACTTAGGTACCTAAAAGACTTAGTCTTATCCCTTCTAAGTTTTAACTCTTAATAAGGAGTATATTACTATACTAGGGATCCCCTAGGGGGAAGTATTAAAGCCTAACCTTAGCTAGATAATATTAAACTAAATATACCTATTAAGAGGAGAAGATATTAAATTAGTAGTAGGGAAGAGGGCTATTAAGAAGGCTTAGAAGGAAGTTAAGTCTACCTATATGCTAAGTATAAGGTAATTTTAGTACCTATATATATCTAATCTAGAGGAAAAACCTAAACCTACTCTTCTAGAGGAGTATATAGAATAGGCCTATATCTTTACTAAGAAGGCCTACTAGGAGGGTATTAGAGGAGAAGAATGTAGAGGATAGGTATACGCTATTAACCTTAAATTAGGAATAGAACTACTGTAGGGCCTTATCTACCCCCTTATAGAGTCTAAGCTAGCTAAGTTAAGAGCCTATTTAGAGAAAGCCTTAGTAAAAGGATAGATCTAATAGTTAAAGAGCCTAGCTAGTATACTTATCCTATTTATACTAAAGAAGGGGGGTAAGTTAAGGCTCTATATAGACTACTAGGGGCTTAATAGTGTTACTATTAAGAACTAAACACCCCTTCCCTTAATTGCTAAGATTCTTAACTACCTATCTAAGTCTAAGTACTATATAAAGCTAGATTTAAAAGATAGGTACTACTAGGTAAGTATATATAAAGGAGATAAATAGAAGATAGTGTTTTATACCTAGTATAGTTACTATAAATATAAGGTTATACCTTTTAGCTTAGTTAATATACCTACTACCTTCTAGGCCTATATTAATAATACCCTAATTAGGTTAGTAGATATTATTTATATTATCTACCTTAATAATATCCTAATCTTTATAAAGGATAAGGAGTTATATATAGAAGCTGTAAAGTAGGTATTTACCTATTTAGATACTATAGGGTTAGTAGGTAACCTAGAGAAGTATAAATTCACTAAGTAGTTAATTAGATTCTTAGGATTTATAGTCTTAGAGAATAGTATTACTATAGAGTAAGATTATATAAGGGCTATTATTAAGTAGCTAGCGCCTACCTACATTAGAGATTTCTAAGTTTTTCTAGGGTTTATAGGGTTTTATTAATAATTTATCTATAACTATATAAAGGTATATACTCTATTAACTAACTAGCTAATTACTAAGGGGTAACCCCTAGTAATTACTAGTAAGACACTAGAGGCCTTCTAGGAACTTAAAGTACTTTTTACCTAAGCGCCTATATTACACTACTTTAACTTAGCTTTACCTATTTATATTAAGATAGATATATCTACCTACACTATTAGGGTAGTTCTTTACTAACTTTATAATTAAAAATAGCACCTAGTAGTATATATATTATAAAAGCTCTAAGGAGCTAAACTCTAATATACTACATTAGAGGTAGAGCTAGTAGCTATATATAATACTGCTAAGCTATAGAGACACTACTTACTCTATAACTAACACTAGACTGTTTTTCTTACTAACTATCTTAGGTATTAGTATCTTACTAGTAAGCCTTAGTTAAATAGCTAGTAAGCTAGGATACTCTAGGAGCTCTCTATATTTAACTTTAAGATTAAATACTGCCTAGGTAAATTAAACTTAGCTAACAGCCTATTATAATAACCTAATTACTAGCCCTCTAATAGAGAGGTTAATTAAGAGATAAGTGCATTCTTAGAGGACTTTTTAAGTTAATTCTTACCCTAGTTAGCAAGGATCTAATAGATATAGACTACTAGAGGTATACTAGGGGTGTATAGGTAACCCCTAATGCTAGAAGATCTAGCCCTAGAGCTTAAGCAGGAGGTAAAGATAGAGCAGAGGTCTAATCTAGAACTCTAGGGTATATTATAGTAATAGTAGGTTAGTTAGAGTAGAGATATAGAAGGAGATATAAGATATAAGGGGTAACTAGTAGTACCTAAGAGTAGTAGGCTATAAATAGAGATACTAACTGCATACTATAATAAACTAACTAGTAGTTACCTAGGATATACCTAAATAATAAAGCGTCTAGCAAAATTATTCTTCTAGAAAGTAATAAAAAAGGAGGTTAAAGGGTATATTAAGATATATACTACTTATTAATAAATAAAACCTTAACACTATACACCCTATAGGGCCCTTAGGAGCCTACTAATACCTACCTACCTATAGTAGAGTATCTTACTTAACTTTATTATAAAGCTACTAAAGTTAGGGGGAAAGAAAAAGAATAATTTTAATAGTATTTTAGTAGTAGTTAATAGACTAATAAAGTATACCCTATATATACCTACCTATAAGACACTTACTATAGACTTATTAGCAACTATCCTAGTAGATAGGGTAATACTCTAGTATAGAGTACCTAAGTCTATAGTATTAAAAGGGTATAGTAAAGGATAGCTAGAGCAGTAAGGTGACTAGGACTAATCACCACAACCTACTAAAGCTAACGTGAGATGCCTCCTTGATCGGCATAAGAGCTATCTCGATTAGAGGTTTAGAAGCCCTAATTAAGACTTACTTGTCTGACTGATTGAAGGAGAGAATGCTCCTAAATGACTCACGTAACTATAATCAAAAGTAAATCATTAATGAAAGGCTCTAGTTTAATCTAAAGGACCTTAGGGTCTTAATTAAAGGAAAAGAATTAGTTGTGTTGAGTTCTCCTGATTAGAGCAGTCTAGCTAAGTCTATATACATCTCAATTAAGCGTTAGTCATGTAATCAAGGGAACCTAGACACTAATCATGCCCTGTTTCAGTATCTAACTGTAGGTTACTGTTTACTAGCTACTTCTAGTTAGAGGTATACTACTAGTTAGCTATTAAGAGGAAATTAAGTATAGCCTACTACCTGTAAACTAATAGATAAACTAAGTAATAAAACTAGAACGTTAAATACTTCCTCTAAGCCTACTATAACATTAAATAGAATAACTAGGCAGACTAGCTCCTAATAGTGTAATTTGTTTATTATAATGCCTACTATAGTGCTACTAGAGTATTACTAGTAGAGGCACTAATAGGGTACTAACTAAGGGGACCCTATAACATTTATACTATTAACCCCTAATAGATAATAGTACCTATAGTAAGAGAAAGAGTTAGATAACTATAATAATAAAGAAAGGCAATCTAATAGCTGCTAAGCTAGTCTAATAATACTTATGTAAAGTAGTATAACTAAAAAAGACTGCTAGTTAAATTTAAAGTAGGGGAAAAGGTCCTACTAGTAATACGTAATATCTAGTAGAAATAACTATTATAGAAGCTTTTAGATAAGTATTTAAGACCCTTTAAGGTAATATAGATAATTAATAGGGGGGTAGTATTTAAATTAGACCTCTAATCTAAATACTAAATATATAATGTCTTCTTACTATTATAACTAGAGAAGTTTTATAGTAATAATAATAAGGTTTAGGATATCCCTATTAAAGAAGAAGAAAATAATATCTATAAAGTAGAGGAGGTAGTAGCCTATAGGGGACTACCTAGAAATTAATAATATTTTATTAAGTAGAAAGGGTATAGTAAAGAAAAGAACTTATAGAAGCTATACTAAAATATCTTATAGAAACTAAGGGATAATTATAAAGGGTTACTAAGGAGGAGGGGTACTAGAGGAGTACTAAGGGTATACTAGTAGATAAGAAAATAAATAATAAGGTAGAAGAACTTTTATTTAGCCTATTAGCCTAGAAATTAGGGCTAGGCTTAATAACTATCTACTACTAACTCCTAAGAAAGTAAACTAATAATAATATAAGGGGGGGAGTAGGGGGGGGTAGTAGAGGGGCGCTAGGTATCCTTATTACTAGTAATAGTATTATTATTACTACTTAAGTCCTAGGAGGGCTTATAAGACAGCTTATTAAGAATAGCTAAATACTAAAAAATTTTATTAGATAAAAATAAGAAAGAAGTATTAGGGGGTTACTAGAGGGGTAGAAAGAGAGAAGTAACTTACTACTTAGATATATACCTTACTAAAATCCTTAATATAGTTATAGATACTAGCTATAGTACTAGCTAGGGAAGTAATAGTAGTAGTCTAAGTAGTAATAGCAGTAGTAGTAGCCTCTTATATAGTAGTAGTATACTCTATAGTAGTAGTAAGGTAGGTAGTAGTAATAGCTTACTTCTTAGCCTAGTAAGTAGTCTTAGTAAGGGACTTAATCTTATAGTTATAGAGCTTAGCTACCTCCTTAATCTCCTTAGCCTTACACTTCTCCTTAGATATAGTAGCTAAAGAAGCCTTAGCCTAGAGGGCTTTCTTACCTTTAACTTAAAGAGTAAGATTAGTTACCTAGAAAATTTTACTTACTAATATACTAATAGAGTACTACTAGAGGGATACTAGTAGGGGAGAGGGGGATTATAATTATAAGAAAGCTTACCTTATCCTTATTAAAGGTAGTAATAGTAGTACTATTCTTAGCTATCTTATTAAATAATATATAAAGCTAGGAGGTAATATAACTAGTAGAGTAAGGGAGCTATAGGGGGTTAGCTAGAAACTAAAATAGTTATAGGAGTAACTAATAGAAAGGGGGGAGATAACTTATAGGAATATATACTTTTCTATAAGTAGAAGTATATATAGTATACTTATTACTAGTAGCTAGAGAAAATAATTAGTAGGGGATTACTAGAGGGGGACTAAAGGGGTATACTAGTAGTATCTATATAGTAAGGGACTAAGCTTTCTAAAGAAGTAGTCTAGTTAACTATATAGTAGAGGTAGTAGTAGTATAGGATAAGGTATAAATAGGGAAGTTCTACCTAAGGAGAGGACTTAGGGAGTAGTAGGGGGGTACTAATAAGGTTAATAAGAGTAGTACTACTAGAAGTAGCCTTAGGGCTATTATTTATAGGGTTAGATAAAACTAGGGAAGATATTATAGTAGCAGTAGAGTAGTAGAGTAGTAGTAGTAGTAATAATAAAAATTAAGTATTTAATTAAAAGGAAAAAGAAAACAATAAAAATCAATAAAATAGTATAAAAAATAATAAAAAAGAGGGTATTAAGAGGCTTATAGGAAAGAAAAGTTTAAAGGGTAATTATATAGTAAAAAACAATAATAATAATAGGTAATAGATAAATATACTTACTATAGGTAGTAGCTAAATTTAGCTATATAAAGGTAGTTAAAATAATTAGATAAAAGAGGGTATTAATAATAAAGAAGCTAATAGTTAAGTACCTAAGGGGTACTAAGTGCTTACTTAGCCTAGATAAGTAAGTTATAATCTATAGAGGGTCTAGAGGTAACTATATAAGGGAGAATACATTATTATATAGTAATAATAATATCTTAGTCTATAGTAGGTATAATAATATATTAACCTTATATATAAAGGAGCTTAGTAGACTACTAGGGGGTTATCTACTATATTAGCCTTTAGTAGATAGAAGGAATAATTATAGGTTAATTACTAGCCTAAAATAACTATTATAAGTTTTATATAAAGATTATAGTATTAGCTAGGAGGATAATACTTATATCTAAGTACTAGACTAAGGTAAAGGGTTCCCTAGACTTTTTACCTAGATATAAACTAAGGACCTATAGAGGGTTACTAAATCTAAGAGAATAGGTCTATAGAAGCCTTAGGATAAGGCTTTAGAGGGGGGGGAATTATATTAGGGTTAGATAAGGATTAGCTAACTAGAGGTATAGCTAATAACTAATTAGTCTAGTAGGTCTTAGTAATAGGCTAGTAATAGGATTAGAGATACAGTTAGATATAGGATAGGAGGCTAGCCTAGTAAAGGGGTTATTAGAGGGTTATTAGAGGGTTATTAGGAGGCTAACTATTGCCTTCACAGAAGGGCTTAGGATAGGGGACAGCTAGCATAAAGGATAGTGCCTCTACCTATCTATCTTAGGGGGGGGGCAGGTCGAAATAGCACAACCATCTAACCCCTACCTACCTATCAGCAACTCTATCACTCTATGCAATCCTAGCCTGTGACACCAGGGGACAGGATATTCAGGGATAGAATTTCGACTGTAATAGAAGACGAATTACCTCCTCCCCTCCCCCCCTCCCCGGTGATGATGTGCTTCCATCGTCCCTAAGACACGCTTCCGGTGGTGCTATGCTTCCAGCTTAGCGTGAGCAACAATACACCGCATCATCATCAGCAACCCACCCCCTTAGCCCCCCCCCCTAATGACGTTTGCCTAGGTCTGTTCAGTGAGTCTCGATCGCGGATGGCACAGCTTCTATTGTGCAAAACTCGGCGTGTGTCTCCAGTAAGCCACCAACGTTGATGATCTCCCCAAGCGAAGTATGCGTTAATTAACGAAACGCTTTCCATGTTGGGAAGCTGGGGGGGGGGGGGGGGGG
>PJEX01000384.1:0-44929 GCA_005350895.1 Colletotrichum tanaceti | reverse complement strand
CATGCAAGCAGTAGATAATTTACAGATCTCTATACCTTAGTAGTAGTATATAGATTAGAGTATTTCTCTATCCTTAGAGGTATTATCTCTATCATCGATTATTATCCTCATTCGTCAATACTATTATACTACTCACATCTTCTCCACTTTTATCACGTGATTTCCACTCTTACACTTATCTACCCTATCACATCTTAGTCTTAATAAGGGAAAACACTAAGGAGGAAGCTAGTTAGGGCTTTCTTAACTATACTTAGGAACATAATGTAGAGAGTATAGGAGATAAACCCTAGAATACTAGAGTAGGTTAGAAAGCTCTTAAAGAGAGTTAATATAGCACTGCTAGGAAAATATATATAACAGCTATATAATTTATTTTTATAGAAGCAGGCTAGTATACTAGCCTAACTATAGACAGGAATAGTAAGGCTTAACTAGTACCTACACTAGATTAGAGTAGCTACCTTAGATTAATATATATACAGATAAGTAATAGAGATAGTTAAGCATTTTCTCTTCTGCTATACCTAATAGACAGTATAATACATACTAATAATCTAATAAACAGATATATATAGAGGTAATCTATTATTTTACTTAGGAGGGAAGGCTGCATTAGACCTTAATAACTAGTTACTATATATAGATATTATAAGAGAAATAGTAAAGTTTACTATAGTAATAGGATAACTTAATATATAGATTAACTAAATATAGAATAAGAATAGTATAGTATTATATTACTAATAATAACTAATAACTAACCCCTTATATACCTTTATACTACTAACAGTAAGATACTTTAGCTACTAAAGATAGGGACCTAAACACTTAGAGGAAGTACTCTAGCTCTAGAATTTCTAGATTAGGTAATAAACCCTCCTAGTCCTCCTTAGGGGCTATAAATCTTATTGCCTAGGGATTGCGTATAAGGCTAATATATACAAACACTTTATATATCTACTCCTTAGTTTCCTCTTCTAGGGAAGTATTCTAGAGGTTAAATTTAACATTCTTGTTAAGGTATATACCTTAGAAAGTAGCAAACTTAGGATTGTAGTATATTATCTAGTTATAGACAGTATTAGATATATTTCCTAGGGCTAAAGTTATTAGTATTAGTAGTCCTTAGTAACTACTACTTACTTTAACCTACTATTTACTATATTTACTGCTCCTCTTTAGGTAAACTATAGTGTCTAGGCCTTCTAGAAACCTATATTAAGGCTCTATTAGCTTATATTATCTTATAATTTAGAATAGCTTATAGCCTTATTAATAGCTAACATACTACTGCTAAGCTTTTAAAAAATTAGAAACTTAAGTATTAACTGCTTCTACTATAAAGCTATAGACTAGACTAGACCCCTAACCTCTACTCTTAGTACCTAGGTTATATCTATTAAACTTACTGCATTAAAAGCCTAGTTATAGAGCGCTAGAGTAATAATAGTGCTAACAGTATAGAAGATAAGCTTCCTTACAGGCATAAAGAAAACAATAGTCCTATCTATAGTTAGTATTAAAAGGACTAAAAAGGGTTAAAGCTGCTATACTATATATACTTATAGCCTTAGCTTATTATTAGCTCCCTTATAGTAGATAAACTTAACAGCTATTACTAGTATAGGTTATCCTATTACTAGATAGTAAGTAATTATTATAAGGATATCCTTATAGTATAAGGCTTTAGGATACCTATACCTAGCTATTTCTTATAGTAATAGTCTATTAAGGAGAAAAAAGTCTTTATCTTATAGTAGTTAGTTATTATAGTCTATATTCTCTATATCTTTACTATACTAATAATTAATAGACTTAACGCTTTTAAGCTTAAAAATCTTATCTATATATCTATCTTTAGGTTTTTTCCTTTTAGTATATATAATCTTAGTAGGTTATATACTAGTATAGTAGAAGAGCTAGTAGTAACTAGCTAGCTAAGGGCGCTACTACTCTAACAGGAAGATACTAGTATTATATGTAATGTTAAATGTTAAGATAGCTAGTAGGTTATTAGCTCTAAGGACTAGCTTCCTATTAATGTTAGGTGCTTAGTATCTAAAGTAGGGAATTAGAATTAAGTAGTAAAACTAGCCTAGCCTATATTAGCATTATTATAGAAGTATTAATTACTGTAAATAGTAGATACCTTATAGAGTTCTTTAGTATTATTCCTATCTATATAGTAACTAGTAATAGTAGTGTATAGCTACTAAAACTACTAGATTTATACCTACGTTATACCCTATAATTTAATCTTCCCTATTAACTACTTACTTACCTAGAGAAAGAAGCTTATTATTATCTTATAAGTTATGTTTTCTAAGGCTGCCTACTACTTATTAAGGTTCTACTCTTTATAGTAACTATAATTATAGAGGTTAGTTAACAAGAAAATAATACCTAGGCTTCTTATAGCAAACTGTTTCTATTTCTTATATATAACTAAAATATTAATCTTAGTTTTGTCTATATTTCTTAGCTTAATACAGTTAATGTTCTTAAGCTATTTAGTTAGCTAGTTTGCAATCTAATGCTGTATTTCTTAGTAGGTAGACTGCTTTAGAAAGTCTACAGTTACTTTTGTCTATTAAGGGTAACAATTAGGGATTATTAGCTAGGGTATAGTTAGGAGATAGCTGTTTGTTATATTAGTAGGAGAGGGGTTATAATTATATACTAAGGCAAGAGAAGATAAGAGAAGACAGCAAGTGTAATATAGCTCTTTATAGCAGGTAGCACTATTTTATTAAGTAGAACCTAAGCAGCCTAAGCAGCTAGAAGTCGCTCTAATAGATACTAGAAAGTAAGAGAGTTAGTAATAGGAAACTAGTAGCATAACTAATAGGTAGAGTAAGAGGATATAGCATAGCTGTCGGATTATTAAGGGTTGCAGTAATAGGTTAATTAAATGTGTATTAAGATATATGTGTGTAACTATTATGCCCTACAGCTAGCCCCTAACTTAGGCCTATAAGAACCCTATTCCTAGGCGCCTAAGGCTATAACTAGAGCCTACTGCTTAGGAAGAAGCCTGTAGCAGTCCCTCTAATATTTAGCAAAGGGCTGGCTACGCTAGGCTTAAGCCTATCTCTAGGCTTACGCCCTATACGCATAGGGTGCACCCTATATGCATACATCCTTTAATTTAACACACCCCCTTAGGGAAAGACTTCTTTACAGCCTCTACAGGCTGCAGAAAGGGTGTTAATATTACGTTATCTTAGCGTGTATAAGAAGGCTTTTCCTACTAGCTTATACGCTTATAAGACTGTTTCCTCTACTACCTATACATTAGGCTTAGTTATTTCTACCTATAGGCAGGCTTTATTAATTATAAGATCTTTTATACAGTTAGCCTTAATAACCTCCTTCTTATTAGTTATATTAAGCTAGAGGAGGAAGGCATTATACTTTACTAATTTAAGGGCCTTTATTAAGCTGTCTGCTATAAGCTCTATTAATAGGGTATATATAATATCTATATAGCTGTTAGCGAATTCTTAGCGTAGCTAGTAGTTATAAATATTAATGTAGTAGAGCTTAGTATATAGTTATAAAATCTTACTTATAATAAGCTTTACTGTCTACTAGTTATTACACTAGATTTATACTCTTATTAGCATTACCTTTATTAATGTATATATAGATTAGTCTTTATACTGTGTAGGTAGTTAGATCTAAAGTTATAAGATTAATTAGCTTATAAAAAGCGCCTCTTTAGTAGCTTAGGTAAGCGTAAGTAGCTCTACTTCTGTTATTAAGGTTATAACTATATCTTATCTATTAGCTTACTATATAATAAGGCCTCTAAAAAGCTTTATTATAAAGGCTTATAAGCTCCTTTAGGTTAGAGTATTGTTACTAAAGCTTACGTTAGAGGTAACTTTAAAGGCATTATCCTTACTGCCTAGCTTAGCGCTAAAGCAGAGGTAAAGGTATTATGTTTTATAGAGGTATTAAAGGACTCTATTAGCAGCCTTTTAGTATATATCTAAAGGGTTTTAATTAAATCTTATAAGCCTGCTTATAGTAAAGGTAATATCTAGGCGTATTATTATAGCAGTATAAAAGATAGTACTAACTTTATATTAATAATAGTAAATCTCTATAGGAGGTATATTATCTTTATATAGTAGTAGCTCCTCCTTTATTATAGGTATATACTAGGTAGTATTATTATCTATAACGTTAGTATGTATAGGAAGCAGTTTCCTATACTTCTTAGCGTATACAGCCTATAAGAGCTATAGGTAATAGGTCTTTTAGTTATATACAATCTTAAGGCTAAGAAACTACTAGAGGTTTTTGCTACCTTTAAGGTAGTATTTAGTCTAAAGTGTGTGTAGCTTATCTATTACTATAAGCTTATAGGCCTTTAAGAAGGTAAGGATATAATTGTTAATATAAAAAAAGAAGGTAACCTCTCCCTTCTGCTAGCAGCAGTCTTCTCTAGCTATACGTTTAAAGCCTTACGCTATAAGCCCCTTCTTAAAATGCTTTTGCTAGAGTATAGGCAAACAGCATAGCCTATAGAGGGCTTTCTAAAGGCATAGGATAACGCCTTTCTTGCAGTATCTAGGCAGTATCTCTATATATATTTCCTTATTAATATCTATATATATAAACGCATTTACTGTATTATATTAGAGTAGCTTATAATTAAAGCAAGTAGCTATAGCTATTAGGATCTAGAAAGATATACCTATAAGCATTACAGTATATATATCTTAGTTATCTTTTGCTTATTAGTTACCTTATATTATAAGCCTAGCCTTTACTTTACTAAGGTAACTATACTTATTAAGCTTATAGGTATAGACCTAATAGTAACTAAGAATCTAATTGCTATATATAGAAGCTTTAGATACCTCTTGCTATAAGCATAAGGTTATATAGCTATTAAGGTATAATATTTTAGCTTTATAAAAGGCGTCTTTAAGAGGATAGTATTAGAGTTAACTATATAATGTAGGGAGTAGTAGGAGTTCCTTCTAGTAGGTACTGTATAGGGTATTAGCCTTATAACAGGCTCCCTCTAGAGATACTATAAGTACTAGCTCTAGACTATATAATCCTATTATGTAAAGGTATTCTAGGGATTAGTTAACATATTATGTAAGGTCTTATAAAGGGCTAGCCTGTAACCTAGGCATTCCTATACTGTCTATTAGTTATTGCTTAGTTTTTATAGAGTTATATGTGTAAGAATGCTTATTATATATACACCTAGTAAGGAATGCAGCCTTAAAGGATATATATAACTGCTAGTAGTATATTAGAGAGAGGGTTTTATTAGCTTATTAAGATCCTTCCTACCCCCCTACAAACACTACTGTAAGCGTAGTAAGAAACGCTAATCTTAGGGGTGTTAGCAGCAGCATTATAAGCTTAAACTAGGACTTAGTGTGTAGCGCTAGGGTAGGAGGCCTATTAGAAGGAGTTTCTACTACGCTAGGGGCGCTTAGGGTAGCGCCTAGAGGCACCCCCTTAGCTTTATTATAGTCTTTATAGATCTTATTAGCCTCTTTATTAGCTATATAGGATATAGTTATATTATACTAGCCTTTAAGAATAAGGTAGTTAATTATATGTTTAATATCTTAAATATCTAACTTATAAATATCCTTAGTAAGCGCCTTTAGGTTACTATTAAAGATAAGTTTTTTATTAAAGATAATATCTCTTATTATAAATACTTTACTATAAAGGGGATTCTAAATACAGTATAAGTTACTTAAAGTGTAGCTAATAAGATAACCTATCTACATATATAGGGTAAGCCTTTTTAGGCGCTAATAGTGAAGTTAAGCGTCTGCTGTAAGTGTATACGCTTTACAGCTAAAGACTCTTAGATATAAAAGGTCTAGCTAGGTAAATTATATAGTATCTTCCCCCTAGAAGTGCTTATACTATAACTAGTATAGAGTCTTCTAACTATAAGAGGCTTGCAGTATATAGTTATAAAGGTAGGTTATAGAGGTATAAATCTTAGGCTAAAGGACGTTAGGAAGCTTAGCATAAATAGCTATATACCTAGCCTTACGCTTAATTGCAGCTATAATACACTCTATAGCGCTATTTTATACTTAGGTATTTAGGGCGCTTACCTTAATATATATACTATATATATTAAGGCTTATAGAAACCTTATTGTTGTTAGCTAGCTTGTTATTAGTCTTAATAACCTTTACCTTATAACTATAGTATACTTTAAGTATAGTAAGGAAGTCTATAATTATTATAAGCAGTATATCTATCTTATAGGTATAAAGGTAAAAGTCCTAAGTTAGGCTTATTATGCAGTCTAAAAAGAGTATATAGGAGTAGTAACCTATATAGCCTACCTTAAGGTTATAAAAGTTAACTGTAAGGTAGTTACTAGGCTTTATATAGATAACTAACTCTTACAGGCTCCTTTAGACTATATAATAGGCCTTACCTAGGGTGTAAGCTTTACAGTTAACTGTTATTATAGGCTTATTAAAACCTTAGATATATACTCTATAAGTAACGTTAGAGATCCTTTTAAGCGCTTCTAGCCTAGGGTATCTAAGACGCTAGTGCTAGGTAAAAAGGTTGCTAAGGATAGGCTTCCTGTAGGTAGCTATTATAAAGGCGTTTCTTTTACGCTTTAGGCATAGTATCTTGTCTACGCAAATAGCTAGCAGGGGGACTACAGCTATAAGTATAGTGTCTAATAAAAATAGCTAATAGTTAAGTACTTACTAGCTATAAATCTTATTAATATATATAATAAATAACTTATCTACTTTATGTAGGTAATTATTACCTAGGCTTATATCCTACTAGATCCCTTACTAGTATAGCTTTAAGAAAGAGATAAGGTTAGCAGTAATACCTCTATAAAGGGTAACATTATATAAGGTAAGCTTAATAACGCAGTTCCTACACACTTAGAGCTTAATCTCTGCAGTGCTATATACCTTAATAGGTAGCTATTATACGCTAGCCTATATAAAATTATCTATAGGTATACTGTAGAGAGTTTTAAACTATATAGTATTGTTAAATATATAGATATTGCTGCCTAAATTAAGTATTACTAACTTAGCTAAGTAATATTAGCTCTTAGTAATATAAAAGGAGGCTATAGAAATCCTGCCTTAGTATCTGCTATAAAGTTAATTAGAGCCTTTAGCTAACATTTTTACTACTTAAAGCTTCTTAGTAAGGGCTTTATTAGTCTAGAGGTATATTTTAATAAGCCTTTTAACACTTTTACTAAGCAGTCTATTATATCTCTTTAGGTAAGGGAGTATGTAGAAGCACTATATAATACTGTAATAAGGGCCTGCATAGAGCTTATAGGTAGTGTCTATAGTTATACACTTTATAGGCAGTATCTCTACTACGCTTATACTTATACTTAAGCGCTTATACTTTATAGTTACACTAGCTTCTTATAATAGCAGAGAGGTATTTACCCCCTTAGCTAATAATACCTCCTTTCTTATATACCCTCTATAGCTACAGCCTTATCTCCTATAGTTATAGTTCCTATAACCCTCCTTCTTATTATTATCTATTATTTTAGTATAGGTAGGACTAAAGGCCCCTTACCTAGCCTTCTTTATATACTTATTTTTGTCTATTAACTATAGGAACTCTTAGATATTAGAGAGTACTAATCCTAGCGTTAGGTAGTTATTAAGGGTATTAGTAACCTTAGTGTAGTAGTATATATATACCTAGCTTAAGAGATAGGTCTTCTAGAAAGCTACTATAAACAGGTTAAACTAGTTGCTTAAGAGCTAAGCCCCTAGGATGCTACTAGCAGCAGCTTTGTGGAGTGCTTTTTCTTACTTTATAAGCTAGGCCTTAACTTCCTTCTTAGTTCCTAGGTGCCTTAAGGTTACTTAGAGGACCTTTTCTAGTGTAATATATATATTCTCTTTATATTTAGAAGGGTGTATTCCTATATAAGCCTAGAGGGTAATTACCTAGGCGTTAACCTTATTATTAGAGGTATAGTAATAGAGCTTAAGGTTAGTAGAGACAGTCTAGTATACCTATTCTTAGAGGTTACTATAGCGCTTAAGGCACTTCTCCTATGTATATAGGTTGTTGTTATACTACATGTAGCGCTCCTTATATAGGAGAAGGTTAGCTAGAGAGAGATCCTCTAGCTGTAATGTATATTATAAGGCGTCTGCTATGCGCAGGAGCGTATAACTAATATCTAGGGCTAGAGTTATATCTTTAGGCTCCTTACGTAAAGGCTATAGCTTAGGTTAAGGCTATAGCTGCTGCTGCTGCTAAAGGGCTGCAGTCTGTAAGTATGTCTTATATGCTAGGACGCTTTTAGCTCTTAAAGGAGCAGTATTTAATAGGGTATTTACAGTAGTGCTTGCAGGGGTTATTTTAACTATACCTGTATACAGGTAATTGTATATTAAGGGCTTTTCTAGCTTAGTAAGCAGCCTATTAAGCGTCTTAGACATATTACGTGTAGCAATTAATAGGTTAATTACATCCTAAAGCTTATAGGTTTTTGCCTTAGTTTTAAGCTAGTTAAACTAGAGAACCTAATTAGTAGGGCTGTTAAGAATAGTCTTAGTAGTATTAGTAGATATCTTATAAGCTTATAAATAGCTTTGCAGTGCTTGTTATTATCAGTTTTTAAGCATATAAGACTCTTAATTATTAGATTATTAAGGGTTATAGTAATAGGTTAATTAAATATATATTAAGATATATATATATAACTATTATGCCCTATAGCTAGCCCCTAACTTAGGCCTATAAGAACCCTATTCCTAGGCGCCTAAAGCTATAACTAGAGCCTACTGCTTAGGAAGAAGCCTGCAGCAGTCCCTCTAATATTCAGCAAAGGGCTAGCTACGCTAGGCTTAAGCCTATCTCCAGGCCTACGCCCCATGCGCACAGGGTGCGCCCTGTATATATACATCCTTCAATTCAACAATAGCAGGCACTTAAACTAAAATAGCAGTATAGGGTATACTGCTATAACTAGGGTGCTAGTTAGCGTTAGAGGCAGTAGGATAAAGTATTTATTACCTAGTAGTGTCTGCTCCCTATCTAGTTCCCCCTTACTGCTTATGCTGCCTAAAACAGTAGCGCTTTCCTCTAGATTAGGCAGCCCTAGCAGCAACTTCTTGCTTTTTAGACTAGGATAACTAGGATAACTTCTATTATAGGACCTAATAACCTCTACCTCCTCTATAGGAAGGTTATTAATAAGGTTAGTACCTTATATTAGTGCCTAATAGATTTACACTAGTTTATAATTAGCTATACCTTTATAATACTTAAACCTAAGTAATTATAAGTTAGTATTATCTTATACAAAAGGTCTAGGATTAAGGTATTAAAGATAAATACTATTATATCTATCTAAGTATCTATAATATATACTTAATATATCTATTCTAGGCCTAGCTCTTAGTTTAAACCTATATCCCTCTAGCTATCTATCTAGGCTTTACCTTTTTAATTATCTTTATATAACTTAATATAAGGTATATACTGCTAGTAGATATAATATAACCTTCCTGCTTAGCTATAAGTTATCCTTAGGGTAGTAATATTAGATTCTTCCTTAGCTTATGCTTATATTTATAGGTTATAGAGTTATCTTAAGTTTTCCTTACTAAAATTAGTTTGCTATATTTATAATAAGATAGGAATGCTTAGGAAACAGTACTATAGATCTTAAAAGCATAATATTAAAGGTATATCCTATAGGTAAGTAGTATCTTATAAACTATATACTCTATCTTATTATTAGCTTATATCTTAGATAAGTGCTTATATTTAAAGTACTTAGTTAGGCTATTAGAAGAGTAGAACTCTTAGATAAGATTATCTACCTAAGGATTATCTAGAAGGAGATAATAGGCCTAGCTAATATATAGAAAGTATTTTATTAGCCTCTTAGTCTTATTCCTAGTATAAATAGATAGTATAGTAAGAGAAAGGGGGCTAGCTTCTAAGCTACTAGAAGGTATCTTAGGGAGTAAATCCTTTAACTAAGGCTAAGGCTAGTATATAGTGTATCCTTCCTAGATAAGATAGTATATAGATACTGCATTAATAGTGTTATCTCTCTATTTAAATTAGTCTTTAAGTATAGCAATAAGTAGAGCAGTAAGCACTATAAGCAAGCGCTTTTATATAGGTCCCTATAGACAGTAAGTATCTACTACTATAGGCTTAGTAAAGCTATTACCTTATAGTTAGTGCTTAATTTTATTAATAGTCTAATTATTAGTCTATTTATAGATAATACTCTACTTAAGCTCTCTCCTAAGTCTCTGCTTTTTGTTATTTATCTCTTATCTAGTATCCCTATACGCTTAGGAGTAAGGAGGTAGTCTTTAAAAGGCTATCTTTAATCTTTAGATTATAGGATAAGTAGTAATAGATATAGACTGCTCCTATATAAGGTTAGTTAGCTAATACCTACTAATAGAGTAGCTAATACTACTAGACTACTTAATTAGCACCTATTACAGCCTTTAGCTATAGAGGATACCCTAAAGGTTAGCGTTAATTTTATATCTAAGATAGTAATATTAAAACAGTTTAGAGCTAGTATAACCTAAGACTAGGTTTTAGAGTACCTTACTAATATTAGCTATAGCTAGGGGTTAGTAT
Source organism: Colletotrichum tanaceti (assembly GCA_005350895.1). Lineage (NCBI taxonomy): Eukaryota > Fungi > Ascomycota > Sordariomycetes > Glomerellales > Glomerellaceae > Colletotrichum > Colletotrichum tanaceti. The sequence continues at coordinate 34,285 of PJEX01000384.1, read as the reverse complement.
ACTTTACTAGGGGGAAGGATAGAATATAAACTGCTTTAATTAAATCTATTTACTATATTATAGCGTAAGCTATAAAGTATAGTAGAGTATTCTAATCCTATAAGCTTACTAATTCTCTTAAACTAAGCCTCTATTATAGCCTTAGAAATAGGTTTATTAGTAGATAGTATATAACCTTTAGTTCCTAAAATAGCATAACAGAAAATATAGGTATTATTTAAGTCCTCCTATAGTAGTAAAGGTAACTTAAGCTTACTAGGGTAAATGTTAAGCTTTTTTAGCTAATCTAGTAAGGTAAGGCTACCTATATAAAATACCTAGTAGCAAAAGAGAATGCCTAGAAGAAATATATATAGGCTAAGCAGTAAGGAGGGATTAAATATAGTTTTAGGGATTAGATAAGTATTCCTAGAGATATATTAGCTCTTAATACTTATAGAGTACTAGCACTAGCTTTATACTAAGCTTTAGTACTTAGGTATTCCTTTATAAACTTTAGAGTAAACTAAATAAGAAGCTTATATAGTCTGCCTTCTGGATCTCTTACTAGAATAATATATATATCCCTAAAATAAAGCCTTATAATAGCTCTATAATAGGCGCTAGCAGGAGTAACTAACAGAATAAAGAGTATAGTAAGGATATATACTTCTCCTACCTTAAATATCTTTTATATTATACTTAGCGTTTCTTTAATATACTGCTTTAGTTAGTTAATTATTATAATATAGTTAGCTTATACCTAGTTATTTAGGCTATACTTCTTAGCTAGCCTTCTAATAACCTAATCTTATTAGCAAAAGCAGTTATATTAACTTAAAATACCTATATACCTTATATATACTGTAACCTAGCTTAGAGGCTATTCTCTTACCTATAGCCTTCTTAAACATAAGTCTAAAGATCTTCTAGTATATCCCTAATAAGCTTTTCTTCTTAATACTATTCCTCTTCCTTCTGTCTTTACTAACTTTCTAGCTAAGGTACTAATTAAAGAAGTTATAGAGGAGTTTAATTAAGAGTGTCTTATAGTAATATTAAGGGTTACAGTTAAGGACTTCATAATATCTATAGTTTAAGGCATTAGCTACAGTAATATTAAAGGTAAGCCTATATTATCCTTATAAGCACTACTACTCCTTAATATTATCTAGTAATGCTATTATTAAAGGACTATAATCTTAACCCTTAAACTTACTTTTGTTTATTTCCTCTACTACTCTCTGCTAGTAGTTAGGTAGGTAGAGATTCCTGCTAAATAACATAATCTAGTCTTTAACGTTAAGTTTAGCTTACTTATTAAGGTCTTTAATGTCTATTATATTAGTGCTTAAGCTGTCTTTATCTTTATTTATATTAAAGATATCCTTATTAGTATTAGAGGTATTATTACTAATATTATTATTACTAGGTAAAAAGGAATTATTATAGGGGTTAACTTAATAACGCTAGCAGGGTAGTATAGTAATAGAAGAGGTATAAGATTTATTAGGGAGGGGAAGATATAAAAAGCTAACTGCTTTGCAGCAAGCGTTTGTTAGATAAAGAGGGATAATAAAGGATATAGACAGGATATATTACTAAAAAGCAGTAGTTATAGCTTATATACCCCTAGCGTGTAAGCTATTTTTAGAGCTATAGTAAGAGCTAAATAAAAATAGCAGCCTTAGGAAATATTAGTATAGAAGAGTTAAACAGTACCTTAGATAATACCCTGCAGTATATACCCTACCTAGGACTAGGCTTATAGCGCTAGGTAGGTCTGCCCTCCTGGCTTAAAGCGGCGTTAGGTTTTAGGTAGATATCCTGCTAAATATAGAGGCAGAACCTGCTGAAATAGGCAGCAAAGAAGCCGTTTCATTCTTTAAGAGAGTAAAGAGAGCAGTAGGGAGCATAGTTTAAATATCTTTAGCGCCTTAATGAGACTAAATATAGAGGGTATATATAATTAGTTAGTAGCCCTTCTTAAGAAGACTATTAGCTTAAGGGTTATAGGTAGAGATTACCTTACGTTAGGAAGTATAGCGTTAATTTAAGAGGTCTATAGTGCCTTTATTCTTATATCCCCTATCTATAATTAGAGTGCTATAGATTCTATAGTAGTAGATTATATCTTCCTAAATAAACTTAGTAATATTGTTTAATATAGCTTAGTATATAATTTAGGCTTTAATATAACTAGTAAACTTATAGTAGGCCTTAACTACTTTCTACTTACCTATATACTAGACGTTAAGGGAGACTTATATAAAAGGCTAGGTAATTAGAATTATAGAGGTATATAGGTTATTAAGCTATCTTAATTAGGCTTTCTAATAGGCTTTATATATAGAGGTTAGGTTATAAATCTAGGTATATATACCTAGCTAGTAAAATTACTCTATAAGATAATAAAAGATTACCTCTTATCCCCTATATCTAGATTTATTATAGGCTTAATTAATAAGTTCTTAATAGTAAGAGTTATTATTAATAATTTAGTAGGGATAGGGTTAGGTAGCTATACTTTATTTAAATAGGAGTTAGTCTTAAATAATAAATTAGGTAGTAATCTACTTAAATTAGTAGAAATAGGAGTATAAGATTCTAGGTAGCTGCTTTAGTATAAGGAGAAAATAAGTAATCTACTTAGAGTAAGGTAACTAGTATTTATTAGGTAAGAGTAGATTAGCTAGAATATTAATTTTACTAGGTTAATTAGTAGAGTTATTAGGTTAAGAGTAGGTAGTAAGGAAGAAGTTATTAGTAATATAAGTATAGAGGACCTTAGTATTAATAAAATCTTTAATATCCTCCTTAGTTTTAGCTTTACATAGATTAGAGGGTCTAGGAGGCTTATATAAAAGGCTATTAGTAGTAGTATTCTTTTTCCTATTAATATACTTAATCTTAAAGTTAAAAAGTCTAATCTAAGTAAGCTAGTATATTATTATTATAGAGGGTAAGTTATCTATAGCTCTATTAATCTAGGTAATAAGAACCCTTATATTAGTCTTAAGAAAGAAGTTAACACTAAAAAGATAGTTATATAGCTATTGAAGGCTTATAAGAATGCCTTATATTTCTAACTTACCTAAATTATAGTTAAGCTCTATATTACACTAAATACTACTTTTAAATTAGGTAATAGTCCTCTAGAGATTAGCTAGGATCTAGCTAAGTATATATCCCTAACCCTTAATACTTATAGTAGTAGTAAGAATAATTTAACTACTATTAGGTCTATAGTTAATTAGGATTAAGATAGGAGCTAAAGTAATTACCTATTTAAGGATAGATATTACCTTAATCTAGAGAGGGCCCTAAGAAAAAGGTTAATTTTTTATAAGGAGGGTATATAAGGGTAATACTTTTTCTAAGAAGTATTTAATCTATATATAATAAAAGGTAATAATCCTAAGAAATAATTAGACTTCTAAGATATTATTATATTTTTCCTATTTAAGGATCTTAAAGACCTTAGCTTAATTAGGTTATTATCCCTTAGTGCTATAAATATAGCTAATAATTATAGTAGAGGTTTTATACTATTAAGACTTAGCCCTAGAGATAGTATAGCTAGCTAACTTAATATTAAATAGGACCTAATTAATATTATAGAGGTACTTATATATAAATTAATAGATACTAGGGTAGTTAGGAAGCTCCTTATTATTATAGTAGGACTAAGAACTTTTAATAGTAATATTATTAATAAAGGTATTATAGTATTCTAGGATTAGATTATAAAGAATTCTTATTATAATCTAATAAAATTAGGTAATAGAGTTTATACCTCCTATAGGAAGAGTATAGTAATAATAGAGGCTAAGAGGGGTAGAGAAGGTTATTAGATTATAGCTCTTCTTATTAAGGGAGACCTAATTATAGCTAGAGAAGAAGTTAAGAAGGGAGATAAGCTAATCTATAGTAAATTCTTTAGAAAATAAGTTAGCGTTTAAGGGTTACTATATATCTTAAAAGGTAATACTATTAACTTTAGTAGCTAAGTTAATTAGTTAGAGGCTGCTATCCTTCTTTATAACTAAGAACTATAGATTTTAGTAAGTAGTATAACTTTCCTTAATAATTCCTTACTAAATATATTATCTAATTATATTAAAAACCTTAGGGAGGAAAGCCTTTAGGATTAGGATACCTTTAGCCTACTATACCTTATATAGGATAGTCTTAATTACTTAAGGAGGGGTAATTATAATATTAAGTTAGCTGTATTTAGAGAACTCCTAGACTAAAGCTTACTTTTAGTTAAGTAGGATCTATTTAAGAAGATCTTTCTCTTATATAAGTAAGTAGTTAGAGTCCTAGAGGATACTGTTAAGTTATTTATAGGTAAGCCTTAATTAAGGTTTAATATTAGAAAGTTTTAGAGTAATCAGGCTACTATATAGTCCTAATTAGTCTTAAGGCTTATCTTTAATATTATTAATCTTTTTAAGCTTCTATAGGGGGTTACTATTAGGGCTTAATCTATTAGAAGGTATATTATCTACTAAGTATATTTTCTTATCCTTAGTCTTATATATAGTCCTTATAGCTACTTATTAGATATAGTAAGTAATAGCTTAATTAGTAGTCTTAAACTATTAGATTATCTTCTTAAAGTACTTAATAATCTAATAGGTAATAGTATACTCTTTATTATAGGAACTACCTATAGTAGCTACTATAGCTAGTGTAACTATAGCTAAGGTATGTAGTATGCTTACTAACAGCCTTAGTAAGCGCCCTTTACTATATATATATATAGGCTAGGCTACTACTATAGTTCTTAGCTAGTTAAGCACTTCTCTCTATAAGAATCCTATCCCTATACTCTTAGCCTATAATAGTTATAAGCCTAGCTCTTTACTAGACCCCTACTACCTCTAGGTATAGGAGTAGATAAGAGTATCTTTATAACTCTTCTACTTTTATACCTTTTACCTTATTATAAACTATAAATACCCTTACCTAAACCTTTATATATAATAATAGGTAATACCTTAACAGCTGTTCTAACTAGCCTATATAGTTTATTAGCCTCTAGGTCTATGTAAAGACAGCCTATATCTAGGAGCTTATTAATCTAGATAGTAAGGATATTATAGAGGATAATATAAAGCCCCTTTAAGGGCCTAACTCCTCTAAGCTTATTACTAACCTTAAGGTTAAGCGCTAAGCTAACTACTATAAGTAACTTACTATATAGGAAAAGAAGAATCCTACTTAAACCTATAAGCTGCAATCTAATTCTAATTAGTAACTATACCTAGATATACCTAAGAAGCCTACCTCTATTATATTTAATAATATTAAAGATAATTATAAATAACTTATCTAAGACTATACTAGCAGAAGCTAGAATTATATAACTATTATAGCTAGTTATAGAGCTATTAAATTATTTATTTTCTATACTATTAACGTATAGGAGCTTACTAACGCCTAAATATAGTAGCTCTAGGATAATATAACTATAATCTAAGCCCTTATATATATACTATATAAGAACCTAGCGCCTATAAACTCTATAACCCTTTCTACTATCTATAAAGAGTACCTAAATGTACTTTCTAGAGTAGTAAGAGGTAATATAGCCCCTATAGCTTAGTATTCTAACTAGCACTAAACCTATAGCTAAGCTTAAGTATATAATATCCCTAAGGTTAAAAGTGTCTTATCTACTAAAACCTTTTTATAGGCTATTAGTATACGCCTTACACCCTTATAGGCTATATAGAGCCTTTATAAGCTAATTATAAATAAGAGTCTTAGTTACCCTATCCTATCTTTAGAGGAGTATAGCTAGATTTTTAGTATATTATGCTAGGAAGATATACTGTTTAAGGGTAGTAGCTAGGGCCTAGGACTTTTTACTATGCTTAGCAGCTATTTAGATAGCTTAGACTATAGAGACTTAGGTTCTAAAGAGTATCTATATAGAAAAGATTATTACTAAACTCTATAGGAGTATAGGTATATATAAAAAGCGCTTATAGGTAAATCTAAGCTAGTTAAGGAGCTTACTAATAAAGAAGTAATATATATTAAAGACTAAGTTATATCCTCTACTTTTAACTACTTTTATAGTAAATACTAAGAACTTAGCTAGCTTAATAGTAATACTAACTATAGTAAGCTATACTAAGGCTAAGGTAGCTATAGAGGTAGAGGTAGAGGAGATAAAGATTCTAATAAGGATAATAATAATAAGGACTCTAAGCCTTAGTTTCCTAGCTATATTATTACAGTTACTATCTTTAGTAACTAAGAGCTAGAGGCTAAGCCCCTTAGATTCCCTACTATCTTCTTAACCCTATTTAGATAGCCTTATACCCTATTAAATAGTACTATATTTAATAGCTATAGTAGTTACTACTTAGTAAATAATAAAGACCTCTTAGTTCTAGGTTCCTACTAGCCCTATACTAAGAGTAAGTTTGTAGAGGTAGGTATAACCTATATTTATATCTTAGGTATAAGTAAAAGGATTATTAAGAATATAATTTATAGGAGTAAGGGCTATAATACTAAGAATCTTAAGCTTACTAACGTTATAGTAGTTAAGGGATTTTATATTAATATTATCTCTAAAGCTAGCCTTATAGAGTAAGGTATCTAGTACTATAGTCTAGATAGTACCCTCTACTATAGTATACTTAGTAATAGCGTTATACTTACCTAGATACTTAGAAAGGAGAACCTTACCTTCCTTAAATATAAGCCTATTTCTATTTACCCTCTAGACTACCCTTTACTAGTAAGTATAGTAGGACTTATAATAATAACCTAATTTAATACCTTACTATACTAGTATAGTAACTACTAGATAGCTCCTAAGCCTAGGAATAATAACGCTATACTCTAGCACCTATAAGTAGGCTATCTAAAGCCTAAAGCCCTACAGCACCTAGTGTATAGTGCTTAAGGGGTAAAGATTAAAGGACCCTTAAGGGTTAAGTGTAAGTACTATACTATTATATATATACACTAAGTTATTTCTAAGACACCCTTAGAGGACTAAGCAATAAGACTATACTATTGTATTTTCTAAGACTTATTTAACTTCCTACCCTCTTTTAATAGCTATTCCTAGCTACTTATTATTAAAGAAAAGTATTCTAGGTACCTATTTAGTTTCCTACTTAAGAATAAGTTAATAGAGGAAGTTTTCTAAGTACTATATATATTTAAGATCTAAGTATAACACTAATATAGCCTTATAATCTATAAGATCTATATAGATAATAAGTAAGCAGTAATTATTATTATAGGTAAGACTAAATTTAAATAGTAAGTAAAGAATAAAGGTATTAACCTAGAGCTTCTACTACTAAACACTAAAGAGCCTATAGGTAGTAGTAAGTAGGTAAGACTTAAGGTTATCCTTAGAGGTATTAAGATATATAATATAGTAAGACTCCTAGAAGGCTTATAGGATAAGTATATATTTATAGGAATCTTTATTGTTAATATTAGCCCCTACTAGTATACTATATAGAAGTTAGCTAACTAAGTATAAGAAGAGTAGTACTAGTAGTACTTTAGGTAGTAGGCGCTTAAGTTTATCTATAAAATAACTTATAACCTATACTTATACTAGAGAGGTATCTATACTTATAGCTATAGAGCTTACCTACTCTCTAAGGAGAAGGAGAGAGGTATAGGATAAAGGTATTATAAAGTCTTCCTACATAGGTATATTAGATACCTAGTTAGGTATATAGCTAATACCTATAACCTATATAGGATCTAGATTCCTATACTTAAGTAGGTTATAATTATATATAATATTACTTTTAATAAGATAAAATTCTACTTAAAGGTAGATATAGTAGAAGTAATCCCTATTAATGTAGCCTACTTAGTTATAGATAATATTATAGAGCTTATAAGCACTATAAGTACTATCCTTAAGCTCCTTAGAGCCTTAAATATTAAGGAGAGTAACCTTCTTACTTATATAGAGTAGCTTAAATAATAACTAGCACTAACGTAGTTACTAATCCCTATATTAAAAGACATTAAGACGCCTAGTGTTATACGTAGAACCTGTAGGTGTGGGGCCCTATGGAGTCGGCCTGGCCTTAGCCTGGCTCTGCCTGACGTTACGTGACCTACTTTAGACCTACTGGACTGCTAGCCCCTTAAGGGCTGCTAGCCTACCTGTTACCTAGTGCCTAGATCTTAGCTCCTGAACCTAATACTAGCTTATATTGACTGTGTTAAGTGGTAGTATAACCTATACTTCGATTATAGGGAATTTCACCCTTATAGGGGCCTGTATTATAGATTAATAGGTAAATATGCCTGTAACTAAAGCTATTTAGAAACGCTTTTTCTTTATTAATAAGCTTGTTGCACTAGGAAGCCTACACGCCTTTGCTAGACTGCTGCTAATATGCGTGTACTAGCAGAGTTTTATACCTGCGATAACCTTACGTTTTAGCCTGGCTGGAGCTGCTATCCCTCTAGCTAACCTACTTCCTTTACTTCCTTCCCTTTATAGCTGTTAATTAATAAGCTTAAGAGGTAGGCCTGCTGCTAGCCTAAGCTATACTAAAAGTGTAGAGCGAAATTCACTACTAAGAATGCATTATTTACCTATATATACGCTAATAACTGCAGCCCTTTTTAATGCTGCCTTTACTGTTAAGACTTTAGCTCTTATAACTGCCTTTTTTACTACCTACTTAACTGCTAGGCTACTCTTTTAACCTTTCCTTCCTACCCTTCTTTACCTCTAGTATAAGGCTATTTATAGCTATTAAGATTTCCTTTACTACTAGAGCCTTTACTAATAGGGCCTATAAAGGAGTATACTAAAGCCCTATTCCTACTATTACTATATACTACTACAAAATTTAATGCTACTAGTAAGGCCCTTTATAAAGCTACTAAATCCTTCTAGGCTAACCTTAAGCGTAAGTAGAGGTATTAACCTATACTTATACAGCTTATCCTAAGCCTACTAGTTATATATACCTAGCTACTGCTGCCTACGCTAATTATAGTCTTTATTTAGGCTGTTAAATTAGCCTTTTAGCCTACATTAGCCTAGCCTACGCTGCCTCTAGCGTGCGCGCTAGCCCTTATTTTATATAGTAGAGGGGGAGATTATTAGCGCCTATACAGCCTGCTAAGATACCTATAGAGATGCTTGCCTAGCCTGCGTAGATACCTGCCTAGCCTGTTAAGCAGCATATACAGCCTGCTAGCTAGTCTGCCTAAGGAGTGTATTAGTTATATATAGGAGGAGCCTAAGGAAGTTAGCCTGCTTATATAGCTATAAGACTAGTAGTCTAAAGTATTTAAGGAAGCTAGCCTATTAGATTACGCCTACAGCCTATAGAGATACCTACCTTCTAAAGTATCTAAAGGATTTAATAAAGACAGCCTACTAGACTAAACATATAGACTGCTAGACAATATATATAGACTGCCTAGCCTAAGGCTATACCTGTCTAGCCTGTTAGACTAAATATATAGACTGCTAGACAATATGTATAGACTGCCTAGCCTAGGGCTATACCTATCTAGCCTATTAGACTATATATATAGCCTACTAGATAATATATATAGACTGCCTAGCCTAAGGCTATACCTGTCTAGCCTGTTAGACTATGTATATAGCCTACTAGATAATATATACAGCCTGCTAGACAATACGTATAGTCTATCTAACTATAACTATAGCCTACCTAATAACTATAGCCTACCTAATTATAGGTATAGGGATTATAGCGACTATAGGGATAAATATAATAATTATAATAAATATAGCGATAATTATAGTAAATAACAGTCTACTTTAGTATACCCCTCCTGCTAGCCTGCAATAGGCTTATAGGAGCTAAAGTAAATAGTTAATAGTGTTAGGTTAGTTTACCTATTATTTTACCTATTATTTTACCTAGTAGGTTACGCACTTACGCCTGCTAGCTACGCCTTTTGCTAGCTTCTACCTTTTGCTAGCTTCTACTAGCCCTCGCTAGCCTACGCTAGCCTTTGCTAGCTATTAGCAGCTGCAGTTATTTTCCTTCTATTACCTTTACTTTATGTTATTTTACTACAGTTAGGAGCTTTTTGCCCTATAGGCTGTAATTAGGACGATTGTTTCTTCCTTTATTAGAGGGGTACTTGTTATACGTAGAACCTGTAGGTGTGGGGCCCTACAGAGTTAGCCTAGCCTTAGCCTGGCTCTGCCTGACGTTACGTGACCTACTTTAGACCTGCCGGACTGCTAGCCCCTTAAGGGCTGCTAGCCTACCTGTTACCTAGTGCCTAGATCTTAGCTCCTAAACCTAATACTAGCTTATATTGACTGTATTACCTAGGATAGCCTTTATAGAGGGTATAGGACTTATAACACCTAAGTAAAACCCTAACCCTAAAAGTATACTAGTAGTTATAGGAGGGACTACTGTTAAAATAGAGACTAAGAGTATAGATACTGCTATACTAGCTATAACTATAGATACTACTAACTTAGATACTATCCCTAGTAGTAAAGGAGCTAAGCATTTAGACTATAATAATAAAAGGCTAAGTAGACTAGAGGTAGTATTAAATATATAGATATTACTAGAATAAAGATAGAGAGGGCCTATAAGGGATTATAGGGTACCTACTAGGTATAGTATATATATATAATAACTACCCTAATACTTTATAACCCTATATAACTCTATTATATACCTTAGGACTAAATACGCTAATCTTAAGAAGTATTTTAATGTAGATTTTATTTAGACCTACCTCCCTAATTAAGAGGTAGACTAGAAAGATAATCCTACCTATTATACACTTTATAAAGTACTATAGGTAGTAGTATAATATAACTAAGTTAGCTAGAAAGTACTATCTAAAGTAAAAACTAAGATAGCGTAGCCTACTAATAACCTTCTACCTATCTATATAAGCTAGAGGGAGCTTCTAAAACTCCTACTAGGTCTATATAAGCTATTTATTAACACTATATACCTTAAAATTAAGAAGCTAATTAATATAGGTACTTAGAAGGTTATTAACTAACTTCTTATATGCTTATAACTACTACTATTAAAATAGGTATTTATATATAAGTTTAATTAACATAACTTACTTAAGCGCTATAAGGCTAGGGTTCTTATCTATAGTAATATATAAGGCACTATAATTTATAATACCTATGCAGCTACCCTAGTAGTAAAGACATTCTAACTTACTATTACTCTAGTAGTATAATTTAACCTTAAGATATTATAATTTAACATTATTAATGCTTTTCTTAATGTAATTCTTAATCTATATAACCTACTAATTATCTATAAGCTCCTATATAGGTTTAAAATTATAGGTAAGGTTATTAAACTATATAGAGCTTTATATAGGCTTTAGGATACGCCTAAACTCTAGTATACTACCTTCTCTACTACGCTTAAGAGCCTTAGGCTTAGCCTAGCAGTAGAGGATCTATATTTATACTAAGATCTAGACTACTAGATTATTGTTATCTTCTATATAGATAATATTCTTATAATATTTTATAGTAACTACATTATATATATAAATACTATTATTAATAGTATTAAGGTAGCTTATAAGCTTAAGGATAAAGGACTAGCTAAATACTACCTTAGGGTAAGGATTATATAAGACTAAGCTATAAGATAAATCTACCTTATCTATAATGTATATATTAAGAATATAGTAAAGAAGTTTAACCTTATAGATAATATCTACCCTATTATACCCTTACCTATAGGTATACTAGTAGCTTATAAAGGCTAAGCTACTACTATTAATATTAAGATTTTCTAAGAGAAAGTTAGTTCTATCCTATACACTAGTATCCTTATACAACTAAATACTACCTTTACAGTTAGCTTACTCTTAAAGCACCTTATAAACCTTAGTCCTAAGTACTATTATATAATAGACTAGACTATCTAGTACCTTTATAGAACTTACTACCTTACCCTAACCTTTAGAAGCTAGGGGGGTAAGTAGATACTATAACTACTAGCTATAATTGCAGCTAGTAATACCTCTTTTACTAATAATAAATTAACTTATAGATTATCCTAAGGCTTTATTATAATTCTATTTAGTAGTCCTATCTAGTAGAAGGCGTTATAATAGCTAACTGTAATAACCTTAATAACTAAAGTAGAGCTCCTTAGCCTTTAAGAGACTGCTAAGGAAGTAATAGCGCTCTATAGGCTCTTCTATAAGCTTATATTTAACCCTAAGCAGCCTTATACTATCCTCTATAATAATAAATAGACTATTAGACTTATTATTATAGCTAATAAGAGGGTTATAATATACTTTTATTATATAGATATCTAGAATATATAGCTCTATTAGGAATATACTACTAGCTACCTTAAGGTTAAATATATTACTATAAAGGATATACTAGTAGATAGACTTACTAAGAACCTTACTTATAAGAAGTTTCTAACCTTTAGAGTATACCTTAACCTATCTAATATATATATACTAATTAATAAGAAAGATTAAAGTAGAGAAAAAAACAATTATTAATTTAGGGCTAAAGCCTAGCCTAACTAAGCACTAAAACTATTCCTACCTATCTAGGCGTACTGTAAAGTTATTCCTACCCTAGAGGGTATATACTAGATAGATTCCTAGCCTAAAGGCCCTAACACTAAAGATATTCTACTCTAAAAGGCTACTAAAAGAAAAGACTAACTACCTATAAGGGTAAGGGTATGTTCTTCTTAGTAGTGCTAATATAGAGCTATAATCTCTTCCTTAATAGAGTTAAAGACTATATAGCCCTTAGTAACTAATATAGTAAGGTATACTAAAGTATTACTATTACTACTTAATTATAAAGGACCTAGAGTTAGGCTTAGAGTAGGCTAGAGGCTAAGGGGAATTAATCCCTTTAGTATAGCCTCTTCCTTCTCCTCCCTCTCTATACTAGTAGCCTCTAAGGTATTATAAATATTACTATAAGTATAGCTAAAAACCTAAAATATTTTATTAATATTAATCTAATATATAGTAAGTATATAGTAGTAACTTACTAAAGCTAAGACTATCTTACCTATAGCTTTATCTATAAGGAGGGCTAAGAGCTTTAGCGTAAACGCTAAAGTTAACTTAGGAGCCTCTAAGTAGGTATAGCTAGTAGTAGTATACTTAAAGTATTTACCCTTTACTTAAGCAGCCTCCTCTATAGTAGTAGAGTATATATAGTATACCTTATCCCCCTTACCTAAGACTATAGAGTAGAGGTAAGTAAGGTATAGGAAGGGATTTAGAGCTCTAAGCTCCTCCTCCTCCTCCTTATCTACTGCAGCAGCCTTACCCTTACCCTTCTTAGTAGGTATAGATAAGGCTATACTAGCCTTAGTATTCTTCTTAGCTAGAGAGATAGCTACCTTCTTAGGTATAGCCTAGGGGCTAACTATCTTCTTCTACTTAGCTATATACACTATTAGTATAGTAATACTAATACTTACTCTATAAATAACTTACCTAAAATCTTATTATAATATACTTTAATAAGTATATTAAACTTAGCCTTACGCTTAGCCTTAGCCTCTATAGCTACTTATATAGCTACTTTAACTTTAGCTATATATATAGCCTCTAGTTCCCTAAGGAACTACCTTAATAGGGAGGAAAGGTTAGAGAACCCCTTAAAAGAGGATCCTCTAGACCCCTCCTCTACTAGAGGATCTAGGGAGTTACTATAGGGGATAATAGGGCTACTAGCAGTAGAGGTAATCTTAGCAGCCTCTATAGCTATAGCCTTATTAGCAGTATAGGTAGCAGCACCCTTATAGGTATAGAGCTAGTTCTTTAATAGGGCTATTATATATTTATATATATATATGTATTTATATACTATTATTTACTATTATTAGTATAGGAATTTAATTACATATAGGTTGTTTTATTTAAGTAACTTATAAAAACAACTCTTAAGTAGGTTAAAGAAAAGAAGGAAAAATAAAACAACCTATACAGCTTTAATAAGTATTTTAATAAGTATAGCTACCTCTAGGCTAACAGCCTAGCAGCCTTATAACCTTTAGATAAAATTAATAACTAAAATAATATACTAAAAAACTATAAGAATAGTAGGAATAATAACTTATTTATAATAAAGGGTTTTTAAGGGTAAAGACACTAGGTAAATGTAATTATACTTAGATTCCTATACTATTTCTTTTATATTATAATTATAATTATAGTTATAAAGAGCTCTTTAAAGGGCCTTTTATTTATAACTATCTATATAGGAACTTATATGTAGTCTAGTTATAAATAGCGTTATAACTAGGGGGGTATGTTATAGGAACTACCTACAGCAGCTACTGTAGCTAGTATAACTATAGCTAAGGTATATAGTGCGCTTACTAACAGCCTTAGTAAGTACCCTTTACTATACATATACATAGGCTAGGCTACTACTGTAGTTCTTAGCTAGTTAAGCACTTCTCTCTATAAGAATCCTATCCCTATACTCCTAGCCTATAATACTCTTCTTATTAAGTAACTAGTTTTATAGTAAGGTTATAGGAGGTATTATTAGTATTAGAGTTATATTAGTATTTCTAGGTATTTCCTTAAGTAATTACTAAGATCCTATAGATCTAAGTAGAGTATAGCTTAATTATATCCTTTATAATAAATATTATAATATTATCTACTTCATCTTAATTAAGGATAGTAGTAATACGCTTATTAAGGTTAAGGTTAAGGTCTAGGTAAAAGTTATTAATACTAGTAGCAGTCCTAGGTTTACTACTAGTATCTAGTTTCCTAAATTAAAAATCTCCTAGAGGTACTAATTAAGCTAAGGTAAGATATCTATAACCTCTAAGGAATTATTTATATAAATAATACTAATAGGGACCTTAATTTAGGTATCTTTAGTATAAATAAGGGGAGTAATTAGGTTATTACTATATTTAAAAGAGAGCTTTATATCCTAAATAAAGGGAAGGCTAAATAGTAGTTAATTAGAGGTTTTATATTTATCTTTAATAAAAAAGCTAGATATAACTTAGTACTTATTAATCTAGATATCTATAAGGTAGAAACTATTAAAGAGTAAGGGGTTATTATTCTTAAAGGTCCTTATTTTAAGTCTAGTTTAGGTATAGGGAATCCCTACTGCTTTAGCGTACTATTTTAAGAGGATATTAACTTAAGTACTAGTATTTAGGATTATAGTAATTAGTAAGCCTTTATTATCCTAATCTATACCTAATATTTAGACTTTAAGTTAGAGATAAGCGTTTAAGACAATTAAGGTAAGGATCTTAATAGTAGGTTTAATACCTTTAATATATCTAATTATAATAGAGGAAGGAGTACTAGTAGTAATAGACTTATTATAGTTATTAATAAGTTTTTTAATCTAGGTTTTCTACTAACTTATCTCTATAATGTTAGCTAGGGATTTTAGTGCCTTAATTAGGATTCTATTAGTGTTAATATAACCTTAATTATAAAGGGTAGTGCTTATAGTAATATTAAACTCTAGCTAGATCTTCCTTAGGATTCTAATAGGAAGAGAGATAGGTACTTTAAGTTTCTTTTTAGCTAATCTTTAGGCTTCTTAGTGTAGATATAGCTCTCTAGGCTAGTTAGATATTATTATCTTAGGTAAGTTATATAGCTAGTTAAGTTATTAATTAGGGGTGCTAAAAGGGGGTATAGTCTTTATAGTATTAGTTATCTTTAGTTATTAGAGGATTATATTAGGTATAGCTACTAGAGGCAGTAGAGGGGTCTAATTAGGGCTATTATTATTGTTATCTAAGTTAAGTTCTATAATCTCTTATTCTTTATCTATAAAGGAGATAGTCTTAGGTCTAATTAGAGGTAGAGGGGATAGCTTTTAAGTACTATAAGTTACCTTAGAGTAGGAATTAGTTATTAATAAGTAGGTCTTTTAAGCTTAACTTTAGGTAACAGTATAGATATTAGTATATTCCTAATTAAGGGAACCTAGGTATACTATATAGATATATTAGGCTATAGCTAGAGGAGTTATGTTAGGTAGAGTAAGTAAAGGCTACTAAGGGAGGCTAATCTACTAATTAAGGATCTATTAAATAAGGCTCTTAATATTATTATTAGAGGTTATATTAATAATGTAAGTAAGAAGGGTAAGCTAATTAGCTATACTATATAAGTAGCCTTTATTAATTATAGTAAATAGAATCTCTATAAGGGGAGACTAGCTATTACATTATCTATAAAACTAGCTTCCTTTAATTAGGATTATAAGGTAAGAGGTCTTATCTATACTATACTACTTATAGTCTTAGATAATATAGTAGGAGTTAGAATAGTAGTACTAGTATTAATCTCTTAGACCTATAACTTAAGGTTAATTAAGCCTTATAGTATTAACCTTAAAGACTTAAGTAAGACCTTATAGCTAAATAGTGTTTTAGTAGATCTTAAGCTTACTTATACCTTAAGTTAGATCTTAATTAGTTATATTTAGAGCTAGTTAGTTAATTTAAACGTTAACTATAGGCTATTAAGGCTATTATTAGGGTAGGTATTAGTATTTAGGGTTACTCTAGGGCTACTAAGTTATAGGCTAGGTTAACGAAGTACTAGTAGTCTAATTAGAGGTAAAAAGAGAGGAATACTCCTTCTTATAGGTAATTATATTAAGAAGACTACCTTTAAAAGTTATATATATAGTTAATTAAATAAATACCTTAAGGGTAACTCTAACCTTATTAGCAGTCTTCTAAATAGTATCTTTATAGAATTACTTATAAACTAGCTTAATTAGACTCTTATCTAAGATAGTATAGAGGTCCTATTACTTAGCTTAGGTAATAATATTATTAATCTTAGTAAATAGAGCTTAGGTAGTGCTTAGATTAGAGGTAGTAATAGGGGTACCTTTAGTAACCTTCTTAATCTACTCTTCTTTATCTAAGAACTAGTTAGTATCTTATTAACTATACTCTTATATAAGAAAAGCTTAGCCTTTAGACTAAGATAAGTACTTAATTATATCCTTAATAGGAGTTTTATAGTTACTACCTATAGTATAAGTAGCTAGCTTACCCCTAAATTAATCTAGGACTCTTAAGATCTTATATTAATCCTTAAACTTCTCTAGAAACTCTATAATATTATCCCCCTTAAAGATAGTAGCTCTATCTTAGCTAGGAAAGGGGATCTTATAGAAGTTTATATTCTTTATCTAATTAGTCTAGAGAACTATAGAAGTTAAAGCTTAGGGAATATTAGTCTAGATATAAGCTATAATTACTTTAAGGAGGGTATTAATTAAAGTATTAATAGGCTAAGGGGTAGTAGGAGGTTAAGGAGTATTAGTAGACTAAGGAGGCTTAATAGAAATCCTTAGATTAAGTATTTATCTTACTTAATTAAAGGGAGTTAGTCTATCCTTATTATTAAAAGACTTAATAATATTTAGCTCTTAAAAAGTAGTAAAAGAGGGACTAGTAGGCTAACTATTAATTATAATAGTAAGAGCTATAGGTTAAGAAGACTCTCCCTAAGGAAAAGTAGTATAGTTATTACCTATCTTAGTAACTTAGTATTATTAGTTATTAAGGTTATTAATATTATTAAGAATTTAATTAATTATATATTAATTAAGACTCTTTAGAAAGAACCTTAAAATAGTAGAAATAGACCTCCTTAATAACTATAATAAAGTTACTACTATAATTAAGGTAGTCTTTATAATTAAAGTTAGTCCTTACTATATAATTAACTATAGCCTTAGCTAGAGGTTTTTATAGATCTACTCTAATCTTAGCTAGAAGTATTAGTAAACATTTATTATTACTTAGTCTATAAATACCCTTAGACCTATAACTCTATATACCCTAATTAGACTAAAATTAAGCCCTTAAACTAAATAACCTAGTAGGGAATAATCTACTTATATAATTAAATAAGTCCTCTAGAAGCTTCTTACTTTAACTTAATCCTTATATTTATAGACTATAATAATAAATCTTAATAATTTTAAATCTTATATTTACCTTATTAATTAACTTATTACTATTACTACCTAACTTTATAGGCTTATTATCTTTTATTTACTAATTTACTATTATCTTAGTAGTTTTTAGGGTCTAATATATTCCCTTTATCTAAACGCTTCTATTACTTATTTTTATTATCTTATTATCTTTTTATTACTTTAATTAGGCTTTTACTACTTACTTTTAGCCTTAATTAGTTATTTTTTTATCTTAATTACTTAAATCTACTACTTATTTAGGTTTCTAAAAGGGGAGACTATTAAAAGAGTATAGTAAAAGGATAGCTAGAGTAGTAAGGTAACTAAGACTAATTACTATAACCTACTAAAGCTAACGTAAGATACCTTCTTAATTAGTATAAGAGCTATCTTAATTAGAGGTTTAGAAGCCTTAATTAAGACTTACTTATCTAACTAATTAAAAGAGAGAATACTCCTAAATAACTTATATAACTATAATTAAAAGTAAATTATTAATAAAAGGCTTTAGTTTAATCTAAAGGATCTAGGGGTCTAAATTAAAGGAAAAGAATTTATTATATTATATTCTACTAATTAGAGCAGTCTAGCTAAGTCTATATACACCTTAATCAAGCGTTAGTTACGTAATTAAGGGAACCTAGACACTAATTATACCCTATTTTAGTATCTAGACTACCTAGAGTATAGGTATATTATAGGGGAGTAGAGGACTGCCTTACTAGTAGAGTTAGATAAGGACTACTTTAGAGGCCTAAAATCTACTCTTAAAGGTATAGGTTAGTTAAAGGAGGATAGGAGCCTAGCTACTGCTGCTAACCTTATAGAGTAGACAGTAGGGATAGCAGAAGCAGCTATAGTTAAATATCCTAGCTGCATTACTATATAGAGGATATTTTTTTTATTTTTTTAGTAAGGATAAGGTAACTGCTATTTAACTAAGCGCCTTAGAGCTAGATTTATATAGGGTAGGGTAGTTAGGATTACAGTTAAGAGTGCTAGATAGAGGCTTACTGTTATGCTCTATATAAGGGTATAGAGAGAAGCCTAGAAGTAGGGTAGCTAGGATTATAGTTAAGAGTACTAGATAGAGGCCTACCCTTTGCGAAGGGCTAGCTCTAGCTAGTAGCAGCTTTATAGACTAACTACAGCCTTACTAGAAGCTAGGGGGGAGTATTGCAGGGTGGTATGCCTAGCCTACAGCCCTTAGTGATATGTATACCTATTAGATAGGCCTTCTAGAGCGTATACCTTGCAGGACAGGGATTCTACTGAGTATATTACTTATCTACTTATTAGACCACCTTTTATAGACTCTTACTAATATAACTGCACTTCTACAGCCTATGTTAGTTGTCTGCCTACAACAATTAATATACTCTAAAAACTAAAATACCCTAACAAGCTCTTAGACCTAGAAAGGTTTATTAGTAAAACAGAATTCTTATAATAATTTATCCTCTAGTACTATTAAAAAGTACTACTATTTAATAAGAGGAAAATATAGATACTTAGAGAAAAGAAAACTAATAGGAAACTTAAACCTAGCCTTACTAAAAGAAATAGGATAGCTATTATAACCTTAATGTTATATTAACTAACTAAAATTAAAAAGGAAGCCTTTAAGATACTTATAGACTAAATTTATATAGAAATAGTAGTTTATTACTATACCCTAAACTAATAAACCTTCCTAAATATTAATACTAGTAGGAAGGGTATAGGAGCCTTTATATTCTATCTTATAATAGACTAAGATAGAGAATAAATACTAGCTAATACTACATAACTAATTCTATTCTTAAGTTAAAACCTAACTGTAACTAAGAAAACGTATAGATTAATAGAAATAGAGGTAGTATACGTTATCTAGATATATAAGAAGATTTAAATTAAACTATAGTCTTATTAATTACTAGTAGTAGTACTTATAGACTATACTATTATAAAAGGTATTATAGAATAGACCTCCCTTAAGACTACTAATACTAATAAAATAAACCTTAGGTTAATTAATATATTTATGTACTTTAGCTAATTTAACCTATAGGTAGTATATATTCCTAGATAAATAAACCTTATTCTAAATATACTATCCTAGCTCCTAATAATTAATAATAATAGTAACTCTAAGGAACTTATAATAGGAAACGCTAAAGTAAGAGGAAAACTAATAGTAAAGAAGAAGCAGCTAAAACTAGAGTATAGTAAACTTAACAATATCTAAGACTATAATAAAACAGTATATATATTACAGCTAACTTACTTAGAACTCTAAATCTTAGATAAAATAGTAAAAGCCTTTATAGATAGATACTAGAAAGAAAAAAGGTACTAGGATATTATAGAAGTAGTATAGAAATATAATAAAGAGGAAATACCTAATAGTAAGGCTAGCAGTATAGACTAGTATATTATAATTATAGAAAACTATTAACTAAGCTTACCCTTTATAGTTAAAAGAGGTCTACTATATTATATTAGAAATGATAGAAGGAAATAGCTTATAGTACTAAACAGTAAAATTATAACTATAATAAAGATAGTATATAATAACTATAACTATTTTAGCTAGCAGTAAGTAATATATACACTTAATAGATTCTACTTCTAGTAGAAATTAAAATATATTTAAGACTATATTAAATAGTATCCTAAATACCTTAAGAACTCTATAGATAGGATAAAACTGCTAGGAGAATTATAGCTAATATATACCTTACTAAGACCTTTTATAGTTATAACTATAGACTTTATAATTACCCTACTACTAAAACTAGTATAAAACTTATTCTAGTGATTAGATATAAAGCTAGTTAAGGAATTTAATACTATAATAGTTAAAATATATAAGAGTAGTAAGAAGGTTATCCTAATACTAAGGTATACTATATATATAGTAGTAGACTAAGTAATACTATTACTATAAAGACTATAACTCTATAACTAGGGATTACTAATTTAGATAATATTAGACTATAACCTAAAATTCCTATCTAAAGTCTAGTAAACCCTCTAGAATCTACTAAGAGTTAAACTTATAATATTAATAGTATACTACCTATAAATAGATAGAGCTATAGAATAAAGGAATTAGGAAGTTAAAATTACTATATAATACTATACATTTATATTAGATATCCTATAGCTAAATATAGTCTTAGTACTATAGCATTAATTTAACTAAGTATATACTAGAATACTAGATAGGTTACTAAATAAACATACTTTTAGTTTCTAGCCCTTTATAGTAGTAGATATACTAAACTTAGATATAAAACTAATAATACTAGAAATACTAAGGCTTAAATAAGAGATATATAGTTAAGAAGCTAAGACACTAGTAATTCTAAGAGTAGTAGCTATAAAAATTAGATATAATAAAAGTAGGACCCTAACTATATTTAAGCTAGGAGACTAAGTCTGCCTAAGGCTTTATAAAGGTTATAACCTACTAAGAAAACTATACTAAAAATAGTTATAATAGAGAGCTAGCCTCTTTAAAGTTCTTAATAAAGTAGGATAGTTAGTATATAGACTTAATTTCTTAGTAAATTAGAAGATTTACTTAGTAGTATCTATAGTGTAACTAAAAGCTATACTAAAGGGATAAGACCTATACTATAGATAAGCTATAAAACTAAGCCCTATCTATTTTAAGGGAGATAATAATAAATAGAAGTTATATAAGATTAAGAAGCTAATAAAGAGATATACTATCTAGTATACTAAGAAGCTATTAATTAAGTACTTAGTTAGATAGAAAGAATATAGCGCTAAAGATAATATATAGTATAAATAGAATATTCTCCTATAAAATATAAGTAATCTAGTATATAAGTTTAATAAGTAAAAACTAATAAAACTAGTAGAAATAATAAGCCTAAAGATAATATAGTAAAATACTACTACTAACAAACTAATACTAGAGATAAACTTAGAAACTCTACTTAGAATAGCCTTACTTATAGAAGCTTTATATACTAACTTTTATATTATACTACTATAGTAGAAGGTAGATATAAATAAATACTATAACTACATATAAATAAATAAGCCCTTCTAAGCTATGTATTATGTGAATGTGTTTTATTTCTAGGATTTAGTAATAGGTATTAAGTATAACAATTACATTAAGTTTCTAACTAATAACCTTAGAGCTTCTAACAATATCTCTACTTCTGTCCCTTAATTGTACTATACCTACTGGATAGCGTAGATTACTGCCTGCAGCTAGCCTAAGTGCCTCTTTATCCTTGAAATCCTTTCCCTATCCCTCTACTTCTAGGCTATCCTGCTAATAAAGTAGGAGAGCCTCTGCTGTAGGGTATACCTTGTCTTAATAATCTGATCTATATTAGCTGCTAGGCTGTTAAGAAGGAGAATCGCTAGCCTAACGCTTACTATATTAATTACTATGTGATTGTTTATGTAGGCGTTAACAGTAATAATGCTATAGATTAATTACCCTCTATATTAATTAATAATGTTATGTATTTAAGCTGCTATAAATCGATTTATAACCTCTAAGGGGTTATAGTTAGGAGGTGCTGCTAGGTTAAAGGGGTTACTTATGTTAATTAAAGTTATAGTTAAGTAGTATTTAACTTAGTTACTTTAATATAGGTTTTATATAGGATTTATCTAGATTATAGGCTTTATAGGTTGCAGGAGATTCTATTGTTGCTAACTCTATATACCTAAAAAGTCTACTCCTTAAGGTTTAACCTTAATAGTTTAGAGTTCTTACTATAGACCTTAAAGGTATAGACCTTAATAGTAAAGGTATTTCTAGTAAGTTAATCTAGTATTAAGTAAAGACTACACTAATCCTATAGTATAGTATGTTTTTAAAATAAGCTATTATACTAAGTTAATAGTATGAGAATAGGGTATAGTGCTTGTATTAGGCTATTTACTGCTGTTTTTTTTTTGCATTATATGACTAATCTTAACTGCTAGATCCAACAGGTTCTACGCTAGTTAAATCAGCGTTCTTTAATATAAATAAATAAAGGAAAATTATATTAGCTTTAGTAATAATAATAATAATTAAAAGTAAGGAATAAGTAAGACGCTAACCTATAAAACTAGCTCCTTCTAGTAAAAGCCCTCTAAGAACCTACTAATAATATATAATTTTCTTAACTCTATATACTTTTATTATTACTACTTATTAATTCCTTATTCTTACTATTTTCTATTCTTACTAACCTCCTATCTTACTAAAACCCTTATTCTTATTAGACCTTAGCTTACTCCCTTACCCTATTAACTAATATCTAGCCTACTTAACTACCCTATGTATAATTCTAGTTATAGGTAGAAACCTTTAAATATTTAAAATAGTATTATAGTAGAACCTACTATTCAGTATAAGTAATTTAAGAATAAATATAAACGCTAGCTCTATATCTATAAGTATACTATTACTACTAGACTTATTATTAATAGGTCTATAGAGGGTATCTTAAAGAAGAAACTTATAGTACCTACTAGTAATATAGGCTAAAAAGTTAGATATTATACTATAAAAAACTAAAGCGCCTCTATAATCTATAATAATGTTTACTAAAACCCTATTAAGAGTAACTCTATAGAACTATCCTCTATTATTACTATTAGAACTTATATAGAATTTAATATAGTAAGGAAAGTATCCCTAGCCCTAATTAAGAAGTTTAAAAATAAGAAACTACTAGGCTACAGTAATATTAATATATATATCTATATTAAAATCTATTCCCTTAATAATATACTATACTAATTAGCCTTAAAGTTTAAGGAGGTATATATAAAGAAACTATACTACTAAGGAAAGGAAATTAAACTTATCTCTAGAGTTACTAACATTAAAGAGTATAAGTAGGAACTAATTCCCTCTATTACTAGAGAAGAAGTATTTATAACCCTTAATTAATAGTAACTATATAAAAATAAGTTAAGGGAGGAATAAAATAGATAGTAAGAATAACTTCTTTTAGTACTTCTATAAGGTAAAATCTATAAATTATCTATACTAAGATAACTTAAAAATAGTACAGGTCTACCTATTTATAAAGAAAAGGATATTATTAATATTAGCTATTATATCTATAGTAATAACTATAACAAAGAAGATAAGTAGACTTACTACTTTAATAATATAGAAAAGCTTTAGGAATACTAATAGATAGCTAAATATAGTAATAAAGATTACCTATATTATAAAATAGGCTAATATAAAGCTATCTTAAGATAGAGATAAATTATAGCTAAACCTATACTAGGTAAAATACTACCTAAACTAATAAAATACCCTATATATAGAATTAAGATAGAAACATTTAATACTATTATTTAGTACTAGTAAAAAAACTATAAATAGTAAGATAGACTTATTAAAGAATTCTATTAAGGTAAAGTCTAGATTCTTTTCTAAGTCTAGTATAGAATATATAAGGAGACTAAATATAGATACTACTACTAATTAGGAGACTAAGAGGAAGAGTATAGCTATAAGAATATTATCTTAGGAAGTAGAATCTACTAGATAAAGCTTACTGCTAATAAGTATAAAACTTAGTATCTAGCCTAACTAATAAGGGGTATAAAATAATTAGTGTTACTAGAATCTAAGGATAGTAATAGTAAAGATAAAACTACTAACTTAAGCTTACTAAAATAGCATAAAGTAGATTTTAATTTCTCTATAATTAGTATTAAAAATTAAGGTACTAAAGTATATAATAATTACTAAGCTATAATAGTACATCTATAAAGTATAATTAACTTTTACTACTACTAAACTAAGAAGTATAGAGAAGTATAAATCTAACCTTAACTAGTCCTAGATATAGACACTTACCTAGAATTCTTTATAGAAGTAAAAGTAGTCTATAAATTCTATATAGAAGATAATCTACTATATATAAATAAAGAAGTCCCTTACTATTTACTAAAAAAGATAATATACTATTAAACTTAACTATTAAGTAGGAATTTATCCTTACTATATACTAGAATATAGTATTATTATAAATAATATATTATCCTATATAAGAGAGAGCTATACTAAGACCTATTTCTACTATATATACTGCTAGTAGAAATTAAGTAATAATAAATTCTACCTTATAGACTAGAAGAAAGTATACCTTACCTTATACCTAGATAATTTTCCTAGAGATAGATAATAATCTTTTAACCCTATAGTCTACTGAGAACTACTACTATTATACTAGTACTTAGAACTATATAAGATAGTAGTAACTATACTTTAGTACTCTAAAGAAGCACTTACCTAGGCTTAGGATACCCTCTAAAATAACTCTAAGGAAAATAGGGTTAAGAAAATTAATAATACTATAAGAATAGCTCTTAGTAGACAGATAGCTATTAAGGAAGACTAAATATTAGAACAGTTATAGGTTATTTAGTAAAGTTAAAAGTTAGTATAACATACTACTTAATTTCTTATAATACTTTTCATAGTAGTAACTAGGCTTAAGGAAAAGAAGGAAATAATAAAGTAGGCGTAGCAGGCGTAGGCTAAGTAGGTAGGTAGGCTGCCTATTAAAATTAAGGCAGCTAACTACCTAGCCTAAGCTACTGTTAACCCTAATCTACCCCTTAACTCTAAACAACCTAATTAACAAACTAACACTAAACCTTTATTATAGAAGGAGAGGTATAACTCTAAGTAGATATTAAAAGGATTATAATAAATAAATATAATAAGATAGTTAGATAGTACTATATAATAATAATAATTACTAATGTCTATAAGTTAGTAGATACTAGTAAAGGATAACTAAGACCTTATAGCTATATTATCTAGTATAACACTATAGTTAAGGATTAGATTATATATTATAAGATATACTATAAATTTATACTTATTAAATATAACTATAATAACTTCTTTAGACCTAATAGAATAGCTATCTGTATAGAGTAAGGCTATAATAGTTAGAATAAGAAACTAATTATAGTAGACTATAAGTCTAGACTTAATAGAATCCTATACTAAGGTATAATATATTATATAACTACTAGATACTATAGAAACTAATAAAATAATATAATTATATCTAAAGCTACTACCTATAAGCTAAGTAGAAATACCTTATATATAATATCTTACTCTAAGCAGTATAATATAAAGAGTATATTATAGACTACTAATGTTATACTTAGGTGTAGGTAAATTAATATAATATTGAGATAATCTTTCTAAGTGTAACTAGTAGAGATATTTCTATAAAATAGTAGAGATTAGGCTTATCTCTTATTAGTTAATTCTCTAAGAAATAGCTAATCTAATCTCTATAGCTTTATAGTGAATACCTTAGTAAAAGGAAATGTACTTCTCTATAGATTTACAGTTAAATAACTATCTGTTATATAATAATTGCTAGTGTAAAGATCTCTTTTTATCCTAAAAAGACAAATAAATTATAAGTAAAATATATATAGATAAATAAATAAAGTAATAAATATGAATAACTATCTATTCCTAGTGTTAATAGTCTTTACTATATTCTGTTTTTCTTACTAAACTGTGAATATATCTATTAATCTCTAGTATTTCTCTATAAAGTTCCTGTTCTTAGACGCTAATTTAGTGAAGATTATAGGAGGTCTTTTTATAGAGTAAATATAGAGAATAGTTAGAAGAGTTAACCTTAAGGGGGGTTAGTAGGTTTATTATTAATCTCCTAAACCTTAGAGGTTTAGGTAGTTAGTATATAATCCTCTAGTATTTTTATCTTATTATTAGTAATATTTAGGTCTTTTCCCTTAGATTCCTTATTAGAAGCTAAGATTTAAGCGTTAGTAGCTATAGGAAGGGCCTCCTAACTGTAGTAGTATATAAAGTAAATATAGGTAGAAAGATTAATAGTAAGCTTAGACTACTTAATTAACTTATAGGCTTTAGCTATAGTAGTCTACTTATGTTTACTAGCTTTATAGAATTGTTTACTATTATAATACTTAATGTTTATATAAGCAATAGGTATATTAGTAAATTATATAATCTTAAAAAGGCTTTTAAGACTAATACTATAGAGGAATTTATCTTTAGCTATAGTATTATCTATCTAAGTAAGGAATTTATTAGTAATTAGTAGGTAGAAGATAGTAAAATAGCTATTTATTTAGATAGTAATAAAGTTATAGAAATTATAGGGAATTCTAGTAATCTTACTTAGGAGGTAATTAGTAGTATAGTTATAGAGAATTATCTAGTAATATATTAAGAGTTAGTAGACTATAGTAGTCTTAGTAAAGAGTTTTTTTACTATAGGTTTTTTAGTAGTATCTATAAGGTTAATATAGGAAATCTTATACTAAAGGTAGTTAGTTACTATAATGTTAGTTGGAGATTTATCCTCTTTATTACTATTTATTAAGGAGTTAACTTAGTCTTAAGTAGTAACTAGTTTCTTCTCTATAGAAGAGTTAGATAAATTAATAGTTTAGTAGATAATATTTAAAGTATTAGGAGTATATTAAGTAAGAAGCTTAATACTATTAAGAGCCTCTTATTTAGTAAATTCTCTATTATTTAGTCTATTAAGGGTATAGTAAATACTATAAATTATATAGAGAGAGCTAGTAACTTTATTAGTATTACCTATTAACTTACTCTTATAATTATCTAAGTTTTAAGTAGATAAGATAGATATTTTCTAGTTATTTTACTAGAGAGTACTAGCAGTTTTATCCTTCTTTTTACTAAGCTTTTACTAGTACTACTACTACTAGGATAAGCTAGTTTTCTTAGTAAATTAGCTACTAGGGGTTTAGATAATAGAGCTAAAACCTATATTATCTTATATAAAGATATTACTAATTACACTAAGAGAAAGGTAAAACTAATTAAAGGAGTTAGAGTTATTAAGTTATATATTATTAGTATATCTACTCTAGGACGCTTATATCTTAAGGGTGTTTTAATAGAGAGCTTAGGTAATTATAGCTTATAGCTACTTCTCTTTATATAGGATAGTATCTTAGAATTCTTAAGATAAGGGTTAAGGATTATAATAAAAGACTTTATATACCTCTATAACATTATCTATAAAGGTAAACTTAAGAATATTAGTAAAAATTACTTAGTTAAAGAAATTATACTTAAGGTCTTAAAAGCTAAGTCTCTTAGCTTTATTATAAAGTCTAGTAATAAGTGTAGTATTCTTCTTATAAAAAGTAATAAACTTAAGGTTATAGCCTTTAGTTTTTATAAGAAAGTAAGGCTCTCCTCTATAGATAGTAATTATATAAAAATAGCCCTTAAAGGTAAAGCTATCTTTAGTATAGTAATTTATAAATTAACTAGTAAAGTGCTTTTAGTATTCTTAGTTAGTTAATAGGGTTTTATTAGTTAAGTTAAGAATAATATAGAATTATATAATAGTAAATTATAAAGAGAAGAATAGAGGGAAAATAGGGAATAATTAGTGAATTTATAAGGTTTTAAGTTATAATTTAGCTAGCTAATAAGGGTAAAGAGAAGAAAAGTTTAGAGAAGGAAAATCTTAAAAATAGGAAGGTAAATAAAAGGAAAGAGTATAGTCCTTTAGCTAAGGGTTAAAGGTAAATATATAGGTAAAAAATTAATATAAAGATAGTTACTTAGTAAGGCTTATTAATTTTATCTAAAGGTAAAGTTAACTATATATAGAGGTAGAGTAACTATATAGTTATTATAAACGTTATAGTTATTTACTATTCCTAGTTAGCTAAGTTTCTATTACTTTACTAGGATTTATTAAAGGTTCTTAATTTAAATACTAGTCTTATTCCTAGGGATTTTGTTAGGGAATAAGTAGTTATTTTCTTCTTTATTTTCTTATTATTTCTCTAGGAATTAGCTATTAATACTGTTCTATTAAAGGGCCTTTTTCCTTCTAAATCTACTGTTTATATTAGGTTAATTACTATTATTTCTTCTTAAATCCCTTAATAAGTTTATTAGCTTCTATAGCATCTTTAGTTATCTATATATTTAAAAGACTAAAGTATCCTTTCTACTTAATTAAGTACTCTATATATAGTCTTCCTTATCCTTATTAGCTAATTTACTTATCTAGGATTCTCTTAACCTTATAGTACTAGTAGTTATCTTACTATTCTAATCTTTAGGGGTTATCTACTTCTACTAGGCTAGTAGGTTTAGGTATATAGTAGTATAAGTCTAATTATAAGTCTTTAGCTAGAATTAGGTATAAGACTAATATAACTAAGTAGATATTTATAGTAGTTAGTAAATTAAGTTTATATACTAATTTTCTTACCTTTTCTAGTATCTTTATAGGTTTAGTATAGGCTAGTAAGGTTTTTAGTAATAGATTACCTAGTAAATAATAGCCTCTTCTAAGTCTTAGATAGATATAGTCTCTAGAGGTAAATAAGATATATTAGTGCTTATAGTTAAAGATTTCTTTTATTTATATTTATACTACTATAATTAAAAATTTTACTTCCTCTTAGAGTATTTTATAATTAATAGATAAGTTTAAGTTACTTAAGATATTAAGGGGGGTATTAGTCTTTTTACTATAGATTACCTTATTTAGTAATATATTAATAACACTAAAATAGGTATTATTTAGGCTAGCCTAGATACTAAGGATACTATTAGTTAACTTCTTATTAAGGAAGGTATAAATAAATACTTATATAGCTATCTTAATAGTCTAGTTTTTTTACTCTAATAGACTATTAGTCTATAAGTAATAAGCTATAGAGAATTTAAGAGTAGTATTTAGTTCTTTCTATAGGGTTTTCTAGAAGGCTAAAAGGAATTTTAGGTCTTAGTCTAATATAATACTCTTAGGGATTCCTTAGTTATAAAGGTAGAGAAATTATAGTAAAACCTACGCCTAGTTCTCTATAGTATATATAGTATAACCTAGTATTAAAATTATTAATTTAGAGAATTTATTAGATATAGTTAGTAGAGAATTATATAAGGGGAAGCCTTCTAACTGCTATAGTGTATTCTTAGATAGTACTTTAGGTAGGCTAGTAGTAAAGTCTATAGTAATAGTATAGAAAGGAATAGGTAGTAAAAGGATAGGTTATAGAGCGCTAATTAGTTTATAATAGCCTTTTCCTAATAGTCTATAGGTTAGACAGTATTTTTAATAAGTTTAAATCTTTCTTATAAGGTTATAAATAAGGAATTTATCTTATAATTTATACTAGGTATATTTATCTCCTGTATAGTAGTTTTTATTATAAGTAATAGTAATAAGTTATAAGGTAATTTTACTAGGAATATAAAGCTTTTATTTTCTAGTATATTTAATAAAATATAGCAATTTATTATTAATAGTAAAGGGAAGGATAAATCTATATTAAGGATCTTTTAATTACTTCTAAACTTTTCTAAATTTTATATCTTTTTTATAATTTTTAGTGATTTTATAGTAAAAGTCTTAGTTAATTTTAATTTAGGAGGAGGCATTTACTTAGTTATTATCCTATATCTTATTAAGTTCTCCTTTATCCTAAGGGGGTAGTTATCTATTAGGTAGATAAGATAGTATATCTACTATAATGTTTATTATTCTAAGTATATATAAGTAGAATAGTTTAAACTAAGAAAAGTACTTAGTAGTAAGTACTAAGTAGAGATTTACTTACTTTTTATTAGTTATAAATAAAGTAGTTTATTATATAGCTCTATAGGTAGAAGTATAGTTAGTAAGAACTATAGTAGGGTTTATATAGATAGAGCTAACAATAGTTCTAGTTTTATAGATTACCTAGACTAAGTAGGCTACTTTAAGTTTAGTAACCTAGTACTTTTATTCTATTAGGGTTAATACTTTACTAAGGTATATTACTAGTTAAATTACTATATAAGGGATAAGTTTCCCTAGTACTTAATTAGTGTTTAGTTTTAAATAGAATAGTATAGCTCTAAAGCTATAGTTATATAAAGTATTAAGCTAAATAAACAGTATATAGTTAGGATTATAGTAAAATAGTATAAGGTTAGAGGTAAAAGTAATTTTAATATTATTAAAGCTATTTAACTAAGCTTCTGTTAGGTAAATTATAGTATTCTAATAGAAATTTTTATATTTAGCTCCCTTAGTAATTCTATATATTTATACTTCTACTAGTAGGGTAGTTTTTAGGTTTTATAATAGTAAATTCTAGCTAGTATATTATAGGATAAGGTAATAAAGGTATTTAGTTAATCTAATCTATTTTTCTAGGGCTATAAGGTTCTAGGGAAATTAGATCTATCTTAACGCTTAGGTTCTATCTTTAGTATTACTAAGGCTAAGTATATCTACCTTAAATCTAAGAAGTTAGATAGAAGGAAACCTAATAAATAACTTTTTTAGGGAGAGAGAAAGATTAATATCTTTAAACAATTTAAATATAGTTCTTAGATATTATTTATATTTTTCTATTATATATAAGGAAGTTATAATATTATTAATAAATAACTAAGTAAAATGCTTATAATCTTATAGGAGGTTATCTATAAATTATTAGGTATATACTAGTAAATTCTTAAATCCTATAAGGGAATAGTAGCCTTTTCCTATCTATAGTAAGAAATAATAGTAAAACATTCTTAGTATTCTTTTTTTATAGGGAATTAGTAGAAAAATAGCCTTATATCTACTATAGTAGTATACTTTTTACTATAAATCTTATAAATAACTTCTAATTATAAGGGGAGTAGATAGGTATCTAAGATTATTACTTAATTAAGAGCTTATAGGTTAATAACTATATATAGTTTTAGGTTATAAACTATAAAAGTAGGAGCTCTAAAAGGAGTTAGGCTAGTAGCCTAGATAAGTTAGCCTTTAGTATATATATTATCTATTTTTTAGTTAAGGAATTCCTAGTCCTTAATACTATATAGGTAGAAGCATTATTCTAATTAATACTTATAGTAGTTTTCTACTAAGGGGATAGTTATTTCCTCCTCTAGTTTTACCTTTAAGCTAGGGGATTCTTTCTATATAGTAGGGAAGTTACTAATAATTTTACTTATTTATTCTATAAACTATTAGTCCTAATTGTAAATAGTAATACTTTCTAAGGTAATAATTAAATCTTAGGAAGTATTATATTTTATATTAATTTTTTAATTATTAGTAAGTCTTTCTTAAAAGATACTACTATCTTTTAGGGTTAAATCTATAGTTAAATTAAAATTAAGATTATTATCTTTACTAAGAAGAGGAAGGTTATATCCTTATAAATCTATTAAGTAAGTAGTATTATATTAAGAGAGTATTAGTATTCCTATATATTAGTTTCTCTATAATTTTATTAGTTAAAAAGTGTTATTTATAATTATAATAAATAGGGTTAGACCTATAAGAGTATCTATTCCCTACCCTTACATAGGTTAAAATAAGAGTATATTAGTTTTAAATCCTTAGTGTAATAGATAGGAATAATAGTCTTAGTTAGTAGTAGTATAATTAGGTTTTTAGTATATTTAGCCTTATACTAGGTAGGGGATCTCTTAGAGAAGATATTAGTAAGTACTAATATATTACTATAGGATCTAATATAGATAATACCTTTAGAGTTTAAGATATCTACTTTATTTAGGATATTAAAATCTTAGCTAATTAAGAGTCTAGCTACTAGGGTTTTAACTACCTATCCTTTAAGGTAGAAGGTAGCTATCTATTATATTCCTTTAACTAGTCCTTAAACTCTAATTTAGAATTTAGCCTAGCTAAGTATAGTAGAGTTTCTAATACCTTAGAGTTATCTTATTATAGTAGTATCTAGGTTGTAATATAGGGTTTTTTCTAGGGTTTTATAGGAGATAATATATTATAAGGATCTAGTATCTATATAGATTTTAGTAGGTTTTCTATTACTAAGGTCTACTTAGATTCTAGTATAGGAGTAGTTACTAGCTACTTAATAAGTTTTATCCTTTACCTAGGGTAGGCTCTCTAGAGGCTAGGTATCTAGAGGGTTATTAGATTTTGCTATATAGATTAAAGTATAGTATTATTAATCTTATTATTATTTAGATATAGTTTTACTATAAAAGTAATAAGCTAAAGAAATATAATAATAGTTATTATAATTATAAAGTTCCTAAAGTTCTATATCTAATCTAAAGTCTAAAATAAAGTTAACTAAGTTAGTAGATAGTAATATATCTTTTAAACTATTAGATTAGTAGCTTTTAGAGGATTTATTAGGTTTATTATTTAAAAAAATAGGATTTAGTTATAGTATATCTCTTATTTTCTATTTCTTTTAGCTTAGCTAGGTTTATAGCTTTATCTAAAGTAAGTATTTCTATATCTATATAGTTATCTTTAAAATTAGTACTATCTAATAGTATATATTAGTAGATTAGCTAGGAAGTATAAGAGTCCTAGGCTAGCTTATTATTTTTATCTCTAGCCTTTTAGTAGGGTATATAAGGTAAACGTTTCTAAGTATTTTTATAATCTTTTTTATCCTTTTTTATATAGTCCTCTATTATTATATATAAATTACTTAATTAATTCTTATTATATCTTTATCTTTTTCTCTTCTAAGTAGTAGTCTTTTCTCTAGATAGTCTTAAATTTATTAGTTTATTTCTTAGAGATTTATTAGTTAATAGCTATTTCTAAGCTCCCTACTTAATATTATATCTCTATCCTTCTTAGTAATACTAAGATGTAATAGGGTAGATAAGTGTAAGAGTGGAAATCACGTGATAAAAGTAGGGAAGATGTGAGTAGTATAATAATGTATTGATCTGGATGAGAATAATAATCGATGATAGAGATAATACCTCTAAGGATAGAGAAATACTCTAATCTATATACTACTACTAAGGTATAGAGATCTGTAAATTATCTACTGCTTGCATTATAGTTATCACCGAGATATCCGAATTATATTATCGGTTATTTCCGTATATCAAAGCACTTATAGTAGGTTATTAAAGGAAATAGAGATCAGCTTATTACTAAGGTTATTGCTAAGTGAATAAGACTAGTTATCCTAGTCACCACTTACAAAACAAGGTTCTAAGCCACCTATAGAGGTAATATAATAAAATGATATGTTATTCTATTCCTTATTAAGCAGAGATTATAAATATGCAAACCTCCTACTTGTATCTCTTATGGTTATAAAGATATATGCAATAAAGCATAAGGGTATGTTTATAGCATAAGCTTCTTTATTCTAAGTTACCCCCTTAAGGTTACTATCTTATAGAAAGCTTACTAGTTATATTATTATATTATATATACTAGAGATAAAGTAAGTTATATAAAAATTAAAAACTCTTATAGAGAGAAAAAAAAT
>PJEX01000383.1:22808-45204 GCA_005350895.1 Colletotrichum tanaceti | reverse complement strand
GGGGGGCGTCCGTGCCAACGCCAGGCCGGGCCAACGCCAGGCCGGGCCAGACCAGCAGAGCGAGGACTTAAGCCCCCCCCGTCTGGAAAGAATCAGTGACGCTGTTGTCTCCTAAAACTGGACCTCCCAAGGCTCCCATCCATGATCCACGAGAGGGCTCCACGTAGTATCCGGTGTGTGATGCCGCAACGCGATAATCTTCCTTCCTCCCTTTGATGTTTTGTTCTGTTTGGTTTTAGGTCCTTTCCCTCTCCCGCTGTGGCCTCTATCTCTCCAACTATATCCAACACCCAACACTATCTCTTCTCTCCTCTGCCTCATTTCACACGTTTCCTCACCCAACCTACCCTTTGTCCATCAGTTCAACAGACCCGGCCTACGCCCTGTTGGCCGTTGACCCTTTCGTATGCGCACGAATTTTGCTACTGCAGGCTGCATCATGCACGCGCCAATGACTGCCACGGTGGAGCAGACGTACGGCACGCACGCCGAACGCAAGGAGATAGCGTACCTACCTATGGATACCTACCTGGGTAGCTAAGGGATCAGTAGGTGGGTTGGTAAGGAGTGGTAAGGTACCTAGGTAGGTAAGTAGGTAGTGTGCAAAACGAGATAGGGGCCCCTGTTCGAGCTGTGGCTAGTGCCCGTCCCAGCTTGTTTCCGAGCCGATGACGCAAACGCTATGCCACAGCAGCCAATCGCCCGGTACCTGTCGATTCCATTGACTGCCTCTAATGGGAGGGACGCCATCGCCTCGCCCAATGACGAGGTATCGTATCGGTCTAGCCAGTTCGCCCCGTCCCCCCTCCCCCGTCTTTGGCGTCATCCCAGCGTAGCTTTGTGCTATTCGTGGCGGCTGCCGACATGTGACGTCCTTTGCATCTCAGTCTCTCGATCTCTCACTCACTCATTTGGGGCCCATTCTTCTCCAACAGACATGGCCCATTGGCCGAGTGCTGCTGCACCCCGAAATCGTTACAAAAATCAGACTCGAAATCAAAAACGGAGACGGGGAGGGGAATCAAAATCCTTTTTGTTCACCATCTCATCATAGACAGCCAGACGCGACAGGGGTGTGATAATCCTGAGCGACCTGAAACCATGGCATTCGCTGGTGCCTATCTGACATGGCCATTTTTCGTCCCCCCTTGTGGCTCTTGCTTCAAACGGTAAACTTGCTCGTGTGTCCTCAAAATCATACTGTCTGATACGTCGTTATCCAACAGCTGTTGCTTACGGGGTATCTACGTAGGCAGGCGCCGCAGAGGACGTAGAAAGAGAGAAGCCCATACCTAGCTTCTAGGTGAGCTCCGCCATACGCGCCGCGGCCTGTGGCCCGTCCGCATCCAAGAAATAAAAATAAAAATCATGGTGCTACCTGGACCGCCAAAAAGTATCAGCACGACAAGCGCTCCTTCTTCTCAATCACCCAGACTCTTAACAAACCCGGCCCGGGAGGTCCCTGGTAGGCTTTGACAGCCAACTGCCAGCGCACCGTTTCCAGCCTTTTCAAAGACTCCCTCTTTACAATCTACTACCAGCTGGTAGTAGTTAAATCCGCCGGTCGACCGTTTCAATCGGGGGGGGGGGGTCCAACCGCCATCAGACGAACTATGCTGCTATCTGGCCGGCCTCCACCATGGCCTCATCCACGGCGGCGCCAAAAACGCCGTCGCAATCATCCGAGCGTCCGGCCCACACCCAAAAGGACGTCGCGGACCGGACGGAGCCCCCCCCCGGGCCTTGCTCTGGGCTTGCTCTGTCTTCAACCCCGCGGGAGCACGTGCTCCGTCCAAGATCACTCCCTGAAGGCTGACGGTTGTGTGTAAACTGTATCCGCATACGGCACGATAAGAAGCACACGTGGTGAACGCCGCTTGCGCTCTTTCTCTCTCTCTCTCTCTCTCTCTCTCTCTCTCTCTCTTCTCTGCGACATCTGACACGCCGCTGTGGGATATGCCGTTGGACGCCAATGGGTCGACGTTTGACACCCTTGGATGTCATCTGCCAGACTGCCATGCACACGCGCATGCGCCTTGGCCGTTGGTCGTCGATGGGTGGCTTTCCTACCCTCTTTTCCGTCCATCCGTCCGTCCATCCGTCCGTCCATCCGTCCGTCCACCCATTGGGAAATCTTTCCCTTCCGTCAACTTCTACATCGTACACACCTCACCCAGCCCAGTGTTACGGCAACCACGCACAAAATAAAACATGGGGAAAGTAACTTGTTCTTCCCCATTTCCCGTCGATAGGTACTAGAAAACATTTTTTTCTTCCTCTCTCGAGAAATCCACTCCCACCATGGCAACGGGTCTCACTCGCACGCGGGAGTGGGCGCTCATGAAGGTGGGCGCCACATTTTATTTTCTCTCCGCCTTCAACTTTCACATGCAAAAGGTATTCTACTAGGTATCTAGCTTCCCCTGTCTGCCGCCCCTCTCGCTTTCACATTGCACCGCCACAAGGGAGTTTGGGGGTCTACCTACTATACGTACGATAGACAGAGGGACACAGAGGCCCGGGGGGTTAAGGCCAAGCAAGTGGATGCGCCCCCAAAACTGCACCGATTGCAACGTTGTCGGGGAAAGGAGTATCCACGATGCTGCCGAAATGGGCGAACGAAAAAGGGGTTGCGTACGGGTAGGCCACATCCGCCTTAATGAGCCTAACAAGCCTTCAGCTGATCATGTCGTAATTCGTTCTGGAACCTTTCGGCTTCGCCTTCATATTATGCCTTGGATTGTTCTACTGTCTATCTGTACTTCAACCTCGTTTGGCCGAAGGGCCTAGGGCGAAAACTAGATAAGGAAAAAAGAACAACTCCTGTCCGTCCGTCTGCCCGTAAGCAAGAAAATAGCAGACGGGACCAACGTAAAAAAAGGAAACCGCCCTGGTCATGAAGGGTCGGAAACGAAGCCCTTCCATCTCGCCCGTTGGAGATGGTTTGGGGGTTAGTACTCCGTAGAGTTTGCTCAACTCCGATGCCATGTTTGGTGTGAATAGAAGAAAAGTGAATAGACAGTCTAAGATGCCATTGTGATGGGGTTTGGGGTTGAGAAGATTAATAATGAAAAAAGCCATCCCCTTCCCGACGTGGAGAGCCAGCTTACCCACTTCCACGCATGCAAAATGCCCTCGGTCTACAGTGTACTCTCCCACAAAATGCAAACGAGTAAAATGTGTGGGGAGCTGACGGGCCTGGTACCAGTCGCAGAAACCATAATGCAAGATGCTCTAGATGCCCCCGGATGCTCCTCTAGTTGTTGCGTTGAAGCGCCAGTGTAACCATAACGTGGTCGATTCCCGTTTATCTCCTCCAACCCCAGAATCCTCCCGCCGCCGCCGCGCCGGCGACAGCTGGCGTCGTCGCGGGTGAAGCGGGTTTAGCGGGCTCCATAGCAGCGCCGGTGAGGCGACCAAAGACACCCAAGGCGGCTGATGCAGCCGACCCCGCCGCCAGTGGTGTCTCTGCTGCCACGGCGCCGTACGCCTTGCGCAGGCTTTCCAGCTTCTGCTTGGTCTCCTCGGCCTCTTGCCTGGCAATAGCTTCGGCGGTCTTGGCCTGAACGAGCTCCAGCAACAACGCCTCGTGTTGATCGTCTATTGGCGGCGGCGGCGGCGGAAGAGGGACAGGGGCCTGCGTAGCTGGAGGGGGCGTCGAGTCGTGAGGCTTCGGCAAAGACGATGACCGTTTGTTCAAGATCAACCCAGCCTGAGACGGTGTCGACTTGCTCCTACCAAGCTTCAATTCTCTCAAGCCGCTTGCACCACTAGCAGAGCTCTTCCGCATGGGCCCATCGCCGTCTTGCTGAGTATTACTATCCGCTTCGGCGGCCGATGCCCGCGCCCTCATGGTGTGTATTTGTTTCTCCAGCCTCTGTTTGTCTTGATGCAGGATGCGTGCGTGCGAGTGAGATTCGCGCACTTGGTCTTTCAGGGCCGATATTTCCTGGTCCAAATCGTGAATCTTCCGGTTGTAGTCCTGCGATTGCGACACCGCACTGGCGAGCTGGTCCTTGAGCTGCTGGAGTTCCTGTTGCATTTCCGACCTTGACTCCCCCCCTCGGGATACTCTGTGATCGCCACTTTCATGGCGGCCGAACCTCTCCTCGACAGAATCAAGAAGCTGTGATATGTCCTCTGGCGAGGGTCCATCCTGCCCGCCAGCCTTGGCAGTGGACACGTCTCCCAGGCCTCCCTCGCGTGCCTCGGTTGCGGGGTCATCAGCCGCTTTGAGAGTATCAACGCTCGTGTTGGTGCCGACAGAGTCATTGCTGGCCTTTTTGCGCAGTCCGTCAAGCAACGACCGAACGACCTGTTTGTCCTCCTCGCGATGTTCCCGTTCCTTTTGTAGTTCGCTCGCGAGCTGGGCGTGGTTTCGTTGCAACTCGGTCAAGGCGGTGAGAAGGTCTTCGATCTGGGTGTGTAAGGCGTTTTCCTTGTTGTTCTTGCCGCTGTTGCCATGGAGCGCCTTGACGCCAGGGATGGGCGTCGACTCGCGGATGGATGAATAGTCGTCGGTAGCGTTTGATGAATCTCGGGACACCGTGGTGGCTTCGGTAGATGTAGAGCTGAGGACGCTGACAGAACTGGCCTCCATCGAATTGAGGGTGGAAGCCAGGCTCTGCTTGGAGGTGCTCCTACGCAGCATGCTCATGGGCCGTGACGGAGCGGTGAGACCCGGGCTGAGAGTGGAGGAGGACTTCGGGGAGATGATGGTGGAGGAAGCCCAAATGCGGCCGAGGAATCGGGAGGCTGCAGTGGTCACGTCGGAGGAACGCGCCGCATTTGCGCTAGCGATTTGCGCGTCTCGGTACCCCTGCTCCAATTGTTGCAGCTTCTCTCGAGTGACAACGCCCGATAGACTGACAAAATCTTGGACGAACTCGTCTGCGTTGTAATGATAACAATCCCACAGGCCCCTCGAAAGGAGAAGTTGCATGACATCCTCGAGCTCGGTGCACGCTAATATCCGGGCTTGGTTCTTCTGCATCAGGGATAGGGCGACCCGCATGAGGGTCTCCGGGGCCCCCTCTGCAAAGATAACGTCGTAGATGCGAAACAGCATCGGCAGGGGACATGTAACGGCGAAAAAGCTGAGGAACCATTGTGAAACGTAGGCAGGGTCGACCTGGAGGTCTTCCAGATGACTCGACACTGGCGTCATGTGTTCTTGGAGAAGCTCTCGAAACTGGTGAATGCGCACATGCAGTCCTGACAGGTCTGGCAGGAAACAGCTGCGTAGATCATATCGTTCCATCAATCTGCCCATCTCAATGTTAGCCCCAACGTTGCATTTGCCTTGAAACCTCTTTTTGCTTTTCTTGGCCACGACCCCTTTTTGGGGGGATGCGACTTACCGGACCAATACGCAAAATGCCTGCTTATCGGGCATGTGCATCAGCAGCGGGCCAACGAGAAAAGCCAGCCCTTGACAATAACCAATCTTTGTATCGTAGAGACTGAAACACTTCAGTACCCTGCCGAGCATGCGTTGTCCGTCGCCTTCGGGGTCGCGAAACATCTCGACGCCAGGAAAACTCCGACCGAGGTCTTTGCCAATAATGGGTTCGTAAGGGCTCGACTCGCCAGTGAACCGCTCGTATTGCTCTTCCAACGCTGAGTCGCGGGCGCCCGACATGCTCTGCCACACGACTCCTCGCAGCGGGGGTGGAATGCCTTTGCGGATCTTGTTCGAGAGAAGAGTCGGCAGTCGAGCGGCCGTCTGCTGGTAATCTTTGACCAGCGCGGCGTAGAACTCGAGGTCGGTCATCGGCGGGGGCGGAAGCATCGAGTATCGCAGGGCAGGGGGCGTCGGTCCATGAACCATGTGTCGTAGTTGTGCCATTGATGGCGGTCTGGGGCGACTGGAAGCGGCGACTTGTTCAACAGCCTGGACTTTGATGCTTTTCGGGTTCGTAGCCAACTTGTCGTTTTCCTGCTCCAGCATAGCTAGCAACATGGCCGTTGACTGCCATCACTGTCAGCCTTGTCGAATCCAACGAGGGGAAGTAAATACAGCGTGCTCTTACTCTGTCTGTATCTGCGTCCCTAGGCTCTTGTGCTTCTGATTTTTGCAGTTCGTCCCAATCTACCTCCTCGTCTTCGTCTTCTCCTTCGTCCTCGTCGTGGACGTGCTGGCTTTCGCTTCCCCCCAGGTCCCTTAGAGCTTGCACTGAAGTCGCCAGGTCTTCGTCCACTTTGTCCTGCTTCTCCTCGCAGCCCACCAGCTCGTCTTGGAGGCTCTTGGCGGCGGATATAACAGGCAATGGCGTAGCCGGGTCACTAGGCGTCGTATCGTCGATGTCGTCCCCGCGTAGCTCCTTTGCTTCAGCTTCGTCTGCCTCTTCGACCGGAAATGGTAATCGTTCAATCCGAACAGTACTGGGTCTCCTCCTCGGGGGCGAATCTGGGCCAACGTTGGTATTGAGGGTCAAGGCAGGCGGCTCGGATAGCCTGACCGTAACCATGGAATCGTGGGCCAACATTTTGGGCGTCTCCCGGTGGTCGTCGTCGTCGTCGGGAGCGGCGGCGGCGACGGGGGGTCTCGAATCGGTTCGGGCATGCGTCAACTCCGTGTTGTTTTCGACTGTAGGATTCCGTTGCTGTAGCGCCGGCTCCATGGCCAGGCCCCCCGACGGGTTTGTTGGTATTGTTGATAGAAAGAAAGTCAACGCAGTAGCGGCTGGAATGTGGACTCGTCAGATGTGTCCAACGGTAGGACGGTCAACAACGAGTGCGCGCAGTTGCGGTCCTGTTTCCAAGACTCATAAAACGCAAAGTAATCTCGCCTCGACGAGTCAGAACCAGAGGTGTTGGCAGTTCGAGATCGGCCCGCGGGTGTCTCTTTCCTTTCTATTTTGTTCTTTTCGTTGCGGGCCCGGGATGTGCAATAAGGTTGGCGGCTGTAACACGACAGCCAGAATGGACAGAGGCAGGTATGAGCGTGATTCGGGTGAGATGGGTGAATGTAGATGTGGCTTTGGGGGCAATGACCGACGGATTCTGTTTTTAAAAACGAAAAGGGAAAAACCCCCAGAGAGGGCGACGTGCAAGGGGGTATCGCAACGAGGCAGAAGCAAGGCGATACACGCCGGTGTTATTGTACAATTGCGACCGACGCTGGGGGAATAGAAAGGGCGGCTTCAATGGGATCTGCTGCAGGTCTGCTGGAGGGAGCGAGAGACAGGATGGGCCTCGGGGTTGGGCGGTACAGGAGGGGATTGGTCTGGTTTTGGCGCTTCGAGTGGTGCCTCTATTGCCTATATTGCCTTTGGTGCCTCTGGTTCTGCCGTTTCATCAAGGGGCCAAGGACGCTGAAACGCTGGGGTGGGCGGCTCAGGGTGGGTTCTTGGCTTGAAGGTTGGGAATAGGCAGGAAGCAGGCACCTTTCAGCAATTAATTCAAGTACACTACGTAGTACGCTGCTGCTGCAGTGCTTAGCGGTTGCCAGTAGCAGCAGAGCGCGTGCTTTATGGATGGGGCCGCCTCCTCCTTGTGGCTCCTTGTTGAAGCTGATGCCGAAGCTGCTGGTGCTTGCTGCAGCCTGCAAGGCACCTTCATTTGCAGACCGGGGTCACTTAGTGGGGGCCACACACACACACAGCTGGGTCAGTTTTAGGTCCTTGCGGCTGTCAGTATCGTTCGGCCAGCCGTCAGGTGCAGACGCTGGTCCAGACGTTGCTAGCCTCTAGTGAATTGCTTCTTTTAGCGCAGGTGGCTCGGAACGCATACGGCCTTTCGAGGCGCCATGGCCTTAAGATCACGGAGGGTGCGAGAAAGAGAGGGAGAGAGAGATAGAGCTTCGATTACAAGGGCTTGGTGGTGAGTGGTCGGGCAGAGAAGCATGCGGGATGTGCAACAGGGGAAAGGGAGGGTTATGTCATGGATCATCGGACGAGATTGGGTTGCGTTGACACTGGGGATTGGGCGAATCCCGACTGGTCTGGAATGATTCAATGAATGGAGCAGTCGAGGAATGACCCGTGGGCCTTCATTCATGGGAGGCAAGAAGGGAAGGGGCGAGATAGCCTGGCTCCCTGGCTCTCGTTCAATGTTCCGGATTTCCTAGCCACTGGCAAGAATAAGATAGATACCTAGGTAGGTACCTACCTACCCGTACACATACCTACCTAGGTGCCAGGGCAGGCAGGGCAGGGTGGCAGGTATGCTGAAGGGGCCGACCGGCACCAGCACCATTCATCCAACCCGTTACTGACGAGGACTGTGTGCGTGCATCTGCCGCAATCCTTTTTTTAGGCCTCGGACGCACCTGACTAGACTGGCCGACCTGCATAGATTGGACGGCGGGAATTCTTAGCCCGAGCAACCTCCGATTATGATTGATGACAGCATTTTCATATGAGAGAGAGGGGGAACTCAATTTCCCAGGGGCGTGTTGACTTGCAAACAAAAGACGCGACGCCCTGCAATCCCACGCGCCTATTCGCCCTCTCATGTCTCCTGACGTGTGTACCTAGGTAGCTAGGATAGTAGTACAGTATGTCACTGCGCCACGAGTCATCTCCTCCCTACTTGTGGACATTCATCCAAGTCCCCAGTGGCTGGCTGCACGTGGCTGACCCCTTGACGGATAAAACTTGCAAACTCGCCCTACTTGTACAGCGTGGAACAAGTCGAAGCTCGAACAAAGAAAAGAATCTCATGCAGGAGAGAAGAAGAAAAGAAAGCAGCCACACGCTCCTGCAAGGTACTAGGTATACCTGTCTTAGTGCCCGTCATCCATCAATCCAGCCATCCAATCACCTTCCGCTGACACCCCGAACCAAGCTTCCAGCTCTTGCTAAACGAACGGCACATACCTACCTACCAGTGCTCCGTACCTACTGTGCTACTAAAGTATCTACCGGTACGTACGGGCCAGCCAGTGTGGCCTGACCTGCTCGACCCAAACGACACTTCCTTCGGTCTTCATTACAGTACCTTCTGGGCGTCTACTGTCTCCATGATACTGAGTTTTTAAATGATGTGTTCAGTGTTGGGTAGAACACTTATGCTGTGTTTTCATTGACCGTGTTTTTCTTCATTGTGTACCTGTGCGACCTCAAGAGGGACCGCCTTGGCAACGTACCTTACCAGGTAGTCTACTGTCTCCTCTCCTTTATTTGCCGGGTATTACCGAGTACCTAACTAAGCCTAAAGGCGGGGAAAGGGGAACTCCGGTTCTTGATATTCGTCACTCTTGTCCCTCCTTAGAAGCATCTGCGTTCCCTACTGTCTCGGGTCATTTTCGACATCCTCACTTTGCCTTCCTCTCAATGCCCGAATTCCAGTTTTGCTACCAACTCGCAACGCCTGGGGCTTATACCTCTCTTAGAATTGAACAGAGAAGAACGCCACGGCGCGAAGTGGCTGTTCGAGGTCTTTGGTTGGGCCCATAGACGTTTATCCCCGTCCCGTCCACTCGGGACCAGCAGATGCCACAGACGCACGAGATAAACCTGTCGCCGGGAGATGAACTCTCCACAAGTAAGGTAGACCAAAGGAGGCATCCGTTTACCCGAGAGCGGCTTTGTAATCTCGCCACCTCCAGAGGTAACATTCATCTCCCGTCTCCAGAATGTACCAGTGCATAATTGCCCCTCATCCCAGTACACGCTCGAGGCTTGAAACTATCCAATCTTGCTTTCGCCTTGCATCCATTCACCAGGCATCGCGCCTCCCGCTGATATATATGCAGCATGTTATGTCGCTCTGTCTGCTCCAAGGAGCCCATGTATATACAAACTCAAGTGGCTGATACCCCCTCTCCCCCTCCAACAGTCTCCATCAGCGCCATTCCCGTTACAACTCCCATATTCTTGCATCAAGGGTTGTTCGCCACTACAGGCAACGCCAGGAAAGC
Source organism: Colletotrichum tanaceti (assembly GCA_005350895.1). Classification (NCBI taxonomy): domain Eukaryota; kingdom Fungi; phylum Ascomycota; class Sordariomycetes; order Glomerellales; family Glomerellaceae; genus Colletotrichum; species Colletotrichum tanaceti. Next base: position 35,339 of record PJEX01000383.1, on the reverse strand, counting down.
GGCCCCATGAAAATAAAAGGTTCGCCGCCTGCGCCAAACTCGTGATTTTGCTTTTTGGTGGTATCATCCCTACTTCTTCCCCTGAACGCCGTTGTGTCGTCCAACTGCCATCACCCATTCAATTATTGTCGCGCTCCGCCCCTCCTATGACGGAACCATTCCTTGCGGTTGATGTTGACCGGACATGTTTTGCATCTGCATCGGTCTCTGTGCCTGGGCCATGGCGGGACTGGCGTGATGGCTCGGCGGCCGTTGACCTTGTCCCATTCCCTGCTGTCCTGTGTGGCCTTGTGGACGCGCCGGCGTCTGGAATGCCGGCTCTTTCTTAGGATCCGCGTTGGGAAACAAGGCTTGAAGCTTCGTGTACAACTCGAGGAGATATTTGGATCGTTCCTCACGGTCTGTCGCCGGATCGGGGTTGTTTTCGGGTATGTCACCGGGAGGGGTCGAGTTTCTTATTCTCAGTGTCATATTCAAGGGCGGTGAGGAGAGGTATGCAGGAGACGGTGGGACTTGAACGTTGCCCTTCCTGTCGGCTAGGGCGGCCAAGTAGGCGAGGTTCGCTTGGAGTCGTCGCATGCAACTATTGGTAGAACAGTCATCATTAGTCTGTCACGCCACGAAAAAACTCCACTCTTGACTTACTGGTTATAGTCCTGTTGAACTGCAGACTCTTCTGGGGTTGGCTTTCTTGCTTGTTCTCCTTCGCCCGAGGGGCCCGCTTCTTTCTTGAGTTCGCCCAGCGTATGTTGCAGCTGCATCGACTCAAACAGCAGTTCTTGGTTGATTTCCAGCAGCACCGAGAACCGCTCTTGCTCTCGCGACTCGCTACCGGGGCTGAGGGGTGTGGATAATGGCGGGAGGCCATTGATACTCGCGCTCTGGTTGTGCTGGGGAAATGTAGGCGTCTGTGGGGTTGTGACGGAGGCCGAGTGCTGTTGCGCGGCAGTCGTAGGGGTTTGGCTGTGGGCCTGATGCTGTGGGGTCGGAAACTGCGACTGTTGGTGTTGGTGAGCCTGTTGCTGCTGATGTTGTTGCTGCGCTTGCTGTTGTTGATGGTGGTGCTGCTGCGCTTGTTGTTGATGCTGTTGCTGCTGCTGGGATTGTTGCTGCGGCTGCTGTTGTTGAGGCTGTTGCTGTGGCTGGTGGTGTTGCGGTTGGGGATGCTGCTGCGGCTGCTGCGGCTGCTGGGAGTGTTGATGCTGTTGATGATGATGCTGCTGCTGTTGTTGTTGTACCGCGTTGTTCGGCGAACCGTGTCCGCCCTGTGCCGCGCTCATCGGTCGCTGAGGAGTTGAACCCAATGGCATTCCACCTTGATTGGCCTGTCCCTGTGACTGCTGATGTTGTTGCTGTTGCTGTTGTTGATGCTGCTGGTGCTGTTGCTGCGCTTGTTGCGCTTGCATGCGCTGCTGCTGCTGCTGCATCATGATCTGCTGTTGCTGCTGGGGCGTCATAGCCGCGTTCATCGGGAAGCCTTGCATTGCGCCGAAGTTGGCATGTTGGCCGCCAGGCGTGGGCATACTGCCGCCGTAGGGATTGCCCTGGTAGGGGTTCTGAAAGGCCACTGGCAAAGACATTGAGGTTAGCAAACGCGTGTTTCCGTCGAAGCTTGGGGAGTGATGCGGCATCATGTCGTCTGGCGAGTGCTTGTCCGGTGGCGGCGATAGTAGCGGTGATGTGGTAACAGCCACGTTTCTGTCGCACCTAGATCTCTGTTCCGGCCACTGACCACCAGAGGCGGGGAGGCGGAAGCTGCCACGAGCAGCATCAAAGAGCGCAAGGCGGATACGCGACTGATAGACGGCGTAGGGAGACACAGGGAGAAACATGGCAAGGACGGGGAGATCTTACTTTGACCATTGGCAGCCATGTGCGGCATGCCGCCGGCGTTCTGCATCATGCCTGCAGGACCAGCGCCCGACATCATGGCGGGATTGGGTCCACCAACGAAGCCAGACTGGCCACCGGGCATGCCAGCGAATTGGTTTGGGTTGTACATCATCTGCTGGCCGGGCTGATTTGGGACTGAGCCTGGCTGCATGTGAGGGTTCTGGTTTGGAGGTGGGGCGCCGGTGTTGAAGTTCGGAGGGACATTGGAGAAACCGTAGCCGGGAGTGTACATGGCTGGAACGGGAGGGGATAGGATGGGCGCGGAGCTATTATTATTATGCTTTGGGGGGGCCGAAACGCGACGGGGCCCAGGGAGCAGGTCGAACGGCGAGGAGGGGGTCAAAGGGACCTAGTCGACAAGAGTAGTAACTCTCGCTTCAGACTCGTGGTCAGACACGGGCTTGCTGGCTGGCTGGCTGGGCTACGCTGGGCAGAGGTGAGAGAGAGGCGCGGCGGTCGCTGCGGGCGATGTTTCGTCGAGTCGGCCGCAACAAGGAAGAAAGCGGCGGCGGGCGGTGGGAGGAGTGTGTGGAGCGAGGCGAGGTGGTCCTGACCCTCTGAGCCTATCCGGAACACAGGCTGGCTGGACTGGCGGGGTGACTGGCCGGTTTGGTTTGGCGGTACTTGTTGACGTGCGTGATGGGCGGTGGGGGGGCAGGGGTACGACCATCAACTGGCTGGGCTGTCTCTCAGATAGGTAGCCAGGTACGGATACGTAGTTGGATACAGGCCGACAGCCAAACTCTTGGCTTAGTGATTGGGCGTGATGGCGGATGAATGTATTTCGTATTAATGTACGGATACAATAACCATGCAGCCGGTGCTCACCCGGTCGTGCGTCCTCTGCTCTCGGGGATGCCTGGCTAGCCGATACAATAACCAACCCGGGATAGGGCTGGCCTGCCTGTCTCGGGTCTCGTCCGTAGTCCTCGACTGACTTCTCAATTACGTGAGACAAGGCAGCAGACGGGGCACGGGGGTGTGAGATGGTTAGACCTAAGGGGGACACAGGGGCTGGGTGAGTGATGGGTAAGGTAAGAAGGAGGATGGGTGGCGGACAAATGGGCGTGTGGTGGGATGGAGCGCCAGAGTGAGTGATGCCAGCAAGAGATGAGGCGGAAGGGGAGTGTGAAATGGGTAATTGCTGGAGCGTGGCCTGGTGAGACAAGACTGACAGGTCGGAGAGTCAAAGGCAGTCAGTCGCGGTGTCAGTCGACGCCGGGCTTTTTGAGTAAGTTGGCCAGGTCCGTCGGGTAACCCAATGGTGGAAAAGACGCGGATAATGAACAGAATGGGCAGGGCGGATGGCGGGTGTGAAATGGCAGTGGGTACGGTACGATATGGTACAGAATGTAGCAAACTAACAGGATAACCAAAGCGAATTAGCAGATGGTAATGTTCTTGGAACCTGTGCCGTGGAGAGGACCTCAGCTGCGGCGGTGCGCGTGGAGCAACAAGCGGATATGGAGAGACGTGGCGCGGTGAGGCAAGGTGAAGCACGGTGAGAGACGAGGTGCGGTCAGGTGTGCTGGTGTGCTGGTGTGCGGCGAGAATGAGTGGTCGAGGCGCTTAATGTCCAGTGTAGGTGCCAGTCCGAGTCCGTTCCAGTAACTACCTGTACCTATGTGAGCAACGCGACGTGTGTGAGAGATTCGGGGGTGTCGGTGTGAGTGATGTGATGTGTTGTGTGTGGTGTGTGACAGACGACCAGGCATTCCAAGGCGGGAGGGGAAAGGCAGAATCAGAATTTTCTATACGGATACGGGTGTAGGTATTGCTTTTCCCCTGGAGCACTTTGGTCCAGTGGCCACGGTCCACGGAGCACGGAGCCTGAGAGAGAGAGGGAGGGAGAGAGAAAAATGAAAAGCGGGCCCGCGTCCGAGGCTAACAGCGAGGCAAGGGAAGGGGACGCTGGCGGTGAAAGCTGAGGCGTCGTTTTGATTGGCCGGGACCCATGCATCAACACTCTTCAAGATCCCTAGGTACCTGTCTGCTCTGACAGGGGCTTGCCTGTAGCCTGCATCTTGTAAACCACCCGGGATCTTAACCAGTGTGGCTGACTGACTAAAAGTGACGGACAGACAAATACATCCATACCTACACCACCGAGCATCGACAAGTGACAGTCAGTTGATGACATTGGCAGTTGGGCAGTTGAGATCGCTCGTGTCTATTCATCCCGAACGTCTATCCTCCTATACGTGCCGTTTGCGCCTGCATAGCCGTCAAAACTGCCTGCCCACCATGTCGAATACTACCAGCAAACGGGCACCCAAGCAGCAACACCCCCCCCCCCCTCTTCGCCCCAATCCATACAAGATCAAGATTGACTGCCTAGTCGTGGCCGCATTGGTGTTGCGGCCTTTTTGTATTTACCATGTCTTCATTACGCTATATCCTACCTATGCACTCACTGAACTGAAATATTCCATATATGGGTCGACTCAGTTCATCACTTCCTCTGGCAAGCCCAGCGCCTTCCGCAAGTTATATCCAACACCGGACCTCCCGAGCCTGGACTCCATTAGGACGCATAGGTCGTGCCGTACGTCGAGTTGCCGTACACAACGTCGATAAAGTGCTGGGCCACAATCTCCTCTGCGGTGGGGGAAAGACACCCGTTAGCCCAGCAGTCACGTGAAGAGAACAGATCGGCATGTGCACGCTTACCTGCACGCTCGGAAGGATGCAACTCGTCGTACCACAGGAAGCTCGACTTGGCCTCCGACGAGTCCACGCACGCTCTCGTCACCGGGTCACACACCCGGTAGACCCCCGTCACGTTTGCCGGCGACGACAAGTATTCTGACGGCTCAGCGTGGATATCGCGCAGCAGGCTGTGGACGTCGAAGACCGAGAAGCTCGCTCCCGGCCAGCGCTTCTTGACCAGAAGGTGGAACGGCGCGCCGTAGTCGAACATGGTGTTGACGCTGGTGCTGTACTCGAGCATCTTATACTGGTACTCGGTCGTGTTATACTCCGTCTTGTTGGGCCAGAACTGGTTGTCTCCAGTGCCGCCGAGCTCAGTGGCGGCGTAGAGGGGTGACTGCTCCAACGGCGCAATGTTGAGGAGGACAAAGTGGCGCCCACCCGTCGAGTAGACGTTGTCGAACACCTCCCAGACGCAATCCACGTAGCTGGAAAGGGTCGTTCCTGCTGTGTTGGAGTCGGTGAGAAAGGCACCGTATCCCAGGTCGTTGGTGCCGATCCAGAGCGCGTACACCGTGTTGTTCGCCGCCCGGTTCGGGTAGAGCGCCTCGAACGCTGTGTCGGCTTTGTACGCCGGGATCTCGTATTCCAGGACCGACGGGAACGGCTGGCGGATGGCGGCAAAGTCGCGAGAGATGATCTCATTGGAGCAGGTGGCGCCGCTGACGGCGTAGTTGTAGTAATTGGCACCCGTCGAGTTGGCGACGAACCGCCCCCAGGCGTAGCCGCCGCTCGCAGTGGAATTGCTCTGCGGGAGCAGCGTGCTCGGGGGCGGAGCGGAGCCGTTGTTGTTGATGAAGTAGCCGAGCCGGCCTTCGTCGGTGTAGCTGTCGCCGAACGTCACCAGGTTCTCAAGCTTCTTGAGGCCGCACTGGGAGGCCGCCGCCACGGAGGCCAGGATTACGATGGACAGGAATCGCATCGTGGCATGAGGATGCGCCGGGAAAGTCAGGTAACCGGACTGGCGTCGAGGAAAGCTGACGGGATCGATGGAGGGAGGGGGGGAATCACTAGACGGCTGTTTATTCTGGCAGGGAGGCCACCCTCATATAGACGCACTCGATGCCTCATCCTGCTGCATCATGACGCTCAGTCGGTCCTTTCACCCGGGGCATTGGAATAGCGGTGGCAGGGAGGCGAATTGGCGCGAATGCGGTCCTTCTGTAGAAACAGAATGACCGCCTATGAGATTGGCCGTATCATCTCCGCGTGGCCTCCCCGTACGGATAGGGCGGGCGGTCGGTAACGAACCGCAGCATGCGGGGTTCCTGCGAGGGTCAGAAAGGGGATTGAGTGTTCCTGTGGGTTCCCCGGGTCTCGAACAGGAGTGTGATGATTGAATGAGGGGCAACTTGGGGAAGAGCTTGAGAACGACCCTCCGCCGAGCTTCATCGTCACATCGGTCAGCTTTGGCTCCTCTCCGTTGAGCTGCCATCGCGGAAGCGATGACCGGCATATGGGTGGCCTCCTAGTCTAGTGTGCAAGGTTTCCTTGGATAATGACTGCTGTTCTCCGGCCTGGCTGGTCTATCCTTGAGCAGAAGCTTGTTTAGACCATTGCACGCCACCAGCGAGTTGATGCGGTCGCTTTCAGGCTGAATTCAAACGAGCTCTTTTGATCCGCAACCCCGGGCCAGCAGACTGCGGGGCAGTCCGGCTGTTAAGCCACGACATGGCAGGTATTCGTTGAACTTGAGCCATCGTCCGTCAGTGAGCTATATTGAGCCGCAAGAACTTGGATTATCAAGTTCGTTTATTAGTGGAGTGGCGGATGGGAGAAAGGAATGATTGATAAAATCCTCCAACAGTTGGCTCCAATTGATGTGTAGTGACGCAAGAGACTGCTAGCACTTGGGAAATCGCGGTTAGCAGGGTACCGGTTGTTTGTATATATTACACAGCAAGACGTTGCGATTCTATTCTTTCAAAGTTCATCTCGGCTCCATGAGATCCGGACAACGTCGTCTTGGTAGTTGGGAAGCCGATGCCGAGCGTAACGGCTTCGGAGCTGCCACTTTGGAGCCGAGATAAAAACTGGGCGGAAGAGTCGGTTTACACAGTAATTTCTGCCAGCGAAATCCACTTTGGGTCTTTTCCCTGTAGAAATCTTACAGGCTGGGTTTTCTAGGCGGTAGATTTGTCGGCGTTTGTGGGCTATCATTGGCCAATTTCTCATCTCGATGACCCGCTCTGATCCGGACAGGCGCCGAGGTATGACTCCGGGGTCGGCGGACACAGGCCTGAAGTGACGGAAGATCCATTTTGCATGGCCCAGAGTTGACTCAACCCGACGGCTAGATTAGTGACTGAGTGGTATCTAGATGAGATTTCATTATAAGGATACAGCCCAACTCACAATTTAGCCGGACATCTCACCAACGAACCTGGACAACCCGAGTCGAAATGTCGCCCTTTAACCTTGAAAAGTGTGCACGCCCAAACATTTTGGCCCTTGAGCCTTATCGCTGCGCAAGAGAGTAAGACAACCCTCACAGGAGCTCATAAACCCCCCCCCCCTCCTCACCTGCATGAGCTGCGGCAGCCTGTTAACAACCTCAACCCCCTTTACAGCGACTACAAGGATGACGGGACCAATGTTCTTCTCGACGCCAACGAGAACGCCTACGGCCCGTCCCTGCAGCCCGACTTGGAGGCCGGCAATCTGGGCATCGACTTCCTCGGGCTGAACCGCTACCCGGACCCGCACCAGCCGGAGCTCAAGCAGCTGCTCTGCAACCTGCGCAACACGCACACGCACACGGCCAAGGACCTGAAGCCCGAGAACCTCTTCGTCGGCGTCGGTAGCGACGAGGCCATCGATGCCCTGCTGCGGTGCTTCTGCGCCCCTGGCAAGGACCGCATCCTCACCTGCCCGCCGACGTACGGCATGTACTCGGTCTCAGCGCAGATCAACGACATCAGCATCGTCAAGGTGCCGCTGAAGCCCGCGCCCGGGTTCGGCATGGACACGGACGCCATCCTCGACACGCTGAGCCGTGAGGGCGACACGATCAAGCTCGTCTACCTCTGCACGCCAGGCAACCCGACGGGCTCGGCGCTGGCCAAGGAGGACGTCCGCAAGGTTCTCGAGCACCCGACGTGGAACGGCGTCGTGGTCCTCGACGAGGCCTACATCGACTTCGCGCCCGAGGGCAGCTCGCAGGCTGAGTGGGTTCTCGAGTGGCCCAACCTGGTCGTGATGCAGACGCTCTCCAAGGCGTTTGGCATGGCGGGCATCCGCCTCGGCGCCGCCTTCACCTCGCCGCCCATCGCGCGTCTCCTAAACGCCATCAAAGCACCGTACAACATCTCGACGCCGACAAGCGCGCTCGCACAGTACGCCGTGTCCGACAAGGGCTTGGCCGTCATGCGGGCCAACCGGGCTAGGATCCTGGCGCAGCGGGACCGCATCATCGCCGAGCTGCCCAAGGTCCCCGGCGTCGGCAGGCTGCGAGGCGGCACGGAGAGCAACTTTCTGCTGTACGAAATGCTGGACGCCGCGGGGAGACCGGACAATGTCACGGCGCTGGCTGTATACGAGCGGCTGGCGGGCAACAAGGGCGTCGTCGTCCGGTTCCGTGGCAGGGAGCACGACTGCCTGGGGTGCCTGCGGATTACGGTCGGCACCGAAGATGAGGTCACGCGGTTCCTGGCCTCGATCGAGAAGGTTCTGGGCGAGGTCCGCGGCGCCGGGCGGCAGACGGACGAGGAGAAGAAGGAGGCGGCAGCAAGCGGCGTAGTCGCTTAGAACGATGTGGGATGACTTATGCATAGGCGATAGAACAATAAAAGACACGTCAAAGACTTGACCATGCTACCGGACGGGCCGGTACTTGACGACTCGAATGCATCGGGTCATGTACCGATGGCGGCCCAGAGATATTGCCTTGGCTTGTTGCCTTTTGGGCATGCTCGAAAACATTCAAATGGCAAATTATGTGGAAGCGGGCCCTCTTTCGACTGATCAAAAGAAAGCGGCGGCATGACACGCAATGGTCCATGGAATAAATAACACTCTTTTTTATGACAGAAGACGGGACACAGTCGCTCGGCGACAGAGAGACGAGTACTGCCTATTGGGTTATGTAAGTGCCTGCGCCCCTGACATCGCGTAAAGTTTGCAGTCAAGCTGTTAAGTAGGTACTTGTCTCCCACGCTCCCTTTACATCTACTACCTAATTACCTAGGTCAAATTTAACGATGGGGAATCGTCAAACAGATTCGACTAAAATCCAGTCTGTCACTTCGTCCACGTCGTCGGTGAGACCCGGTACTCGGCACAGCGCCACCAGGCCTCTCAAGAACCATCCCTCTTCTTCCCCTGATCCCCCCCCCCAATAAGGAATAGGGCTAAATTGGGGCACGTCGCTGTTTCGTGTGTCGAGTTCGAGGTAACGGTAACCCGAGCTAGCGGCTCTCGAGTAGATCATGTCCCGAACAAGCGCCCAATCAACGATTCCTCTTCGACACGACACCTGGATGTGCTGGTTGATCCATCATGGGGTTTGCTAGATACTCGTCTGCGCCGCACTAAGAATGATCGTCTCAGCTCCCCCCCGCTCTTCTGAGAGCCCCCCCTTTGCGGCGGCTCCGGCTCCGACACCGTTACTTCCCCTGTTTGAGTAATACCTAGTGTAGAGTATGTGCCTGACTAACGCAACCGCCGCCGTTTCTACAATTCTCACCCAACTGTCCCCTACTTCCGCCCCCTCCCCCGGCCAACGGCAACCCTTTGAACGTTTGTAACTCCATGTTTGACCCGATGATACCAAGAGAAAATCTGGAGAAGCCAACCAAGCATCTCCTGAGAAGCTTGTACTTGGGCTGCCAGGGTCCGAAAGAGAAGGGTTGTAACATTTGGCTGGTGCTGCCCTATCTTCTCCTCTTTGGTGCACCAGTCACAAGTATATATTCGTACCCCTTCCGCTACCCCCGGACCTCACGGGTGCAACATCAGATCATTAATATAATTGCCTTCAGCTACTTGCTGGAGCAACTGTCTATTATCCTAAATACATGCCATCATGGGTCGCTAGTACCTTTCAACCTTTTTACTCTCACATTTCTCTTGAAAGGAGTCTCGCTGCCGCGGCTCTTTCTTTCGCTTCCTTCGCGGAGCCTTCTTGTCCTCGTCCTTCATCGATCTGTCACTTTATGTATATGAACATCTGGAGCATTGTTCCTAGAGTACATTCCCAAACGAGCCGTAACCGCTTCGACATCTTCCGGCTAACCAGCACCTCCTCGAACCCGCACCATGTGGGTTGTCGTCGAATATCTGGCCATGATGGCGTTCGTCAAGTTTGCTCTTGTTGCCTCCGTGGCCGTCACTGCGGCATCTGCCTTCACTGCGCCCAACACACTTGATGTGGCCAATCCAGGTAAGTGCAGATATCTATAAGAAGCTCTAGGTACATCACCCTGATTCGTTTTAGACTCCGTCAAGGCAGTTGCTAGTAGTCTTGCCTTTGGTGCCATGTCATATTACACCGGCAATGTTTCCAGCGACCCAAAGGTGTGTATATCTATGTGCGTGAGAGAGAGAGAGAGAGAGAGAGAGAGAGAGAGAGAGAGTGGGGGGGGGGAGAAAACATGATCAAAACCCTTCGAGAAGAAACAGCCGACCGATGATCCAACTAACATGTTCCTAGATGGTCGGTGACTTGCCGGAGCCATACTACTGGTGGCAAGCCGGCGCCCTCTGGGGCATCATGTTGGATTACTTCCACTACACCGGCGACTCGACATACAACGATGTGGTCACGCAAGCCCTCACCGCCAGCGTCAACACAGGCCCGAACTTCGACTACATGCCGCCGGAGCACGCGTCCGAGGAGGGCAACGACGACCTCTGCTTCTGGGGCTTCGCCGTCATGGCCGCCGCCGAGCGAGACTTCCCCCAGGCCAACGCCAGCATCCCCTCCTGGCTCACCATGGGCCGCAACACCTTCAACTCGCTCGCCACGCGCTGGAACACGACGCACTGCGGCGGCGGTCTCCTGTGGCAGATCTACGAGAGCAACCCCAACGGCCTCAACTACAAGAACTCGGTCAGCAACGGCGGCTTCTTCCAGCTCGGCGCCAGGTTGGCCGCCGCCACGGGCGACGCCGCCTACGTCGCATGGGCCAACCACGTCTGGGACTGGTCCGTCAACGTGGGCTTCATCGACAAAGACCTCAAGGTGTACGACGGCGCCGACGCCCGCGACAACTGCAGCAAGACGAACTACCTGTCCTTCACCTACTCGACCGGCATCTACCTCTACGGCGCCGCCGTCATGGCCAACTACACGGGGCAAGAGGTCTGGAGGGAGCGCACCAGGAAGATGTTGCAGACGGCGCGTTCGAGCTTTTTCTCTCCCGCCGAGAACAGCACAAACATCATGTACGAGCCCGCCTGCGAGACGGTCAACACATGCAACACGGACATGAAGACTTTCAAAGGGTACCTGTCTCGCTTCCTCTGGCAATCGGCCGTCGTCATGCCCGAGCTCCTCCCCCAGGTCAAGGAGATTCTGGTGCCATCCGCCCTCGCCGCCGCCCACGTGTGTGAGGCTACGGGGACGAATGTCACATGCGGTCAGAAGTGGTACGTCGGCGGCAGCGACGGCAGCCTTGGTCTCGGCCAGACCATGAGCGCCCTTGAGATCGTCCAGGGTCTCATTGTCAGCCAGTAGTGAGTGTTGGGCTTTGTGCATCCCCCAAGCCCTACGCCGACCGACAACCCCGGCTGCCAACTGTCGCTGGCCCCTTAGCCTACCTGTATGCATCACATAGGTACACAGAACAACAGCCCGGGAGTCCGCTGTAACACCGGACGAGGAATAGGCGAGCTGCCCTCCTCAGCCCAGTTGATGATGTGTATTTGTTTTCAGCCGTTAAACTGTCTGTCCCTTGATCGCAAACTTGTACAACGCCGATACGGGGTATAACTCCAAAAATAGGAGCACATCGTAAGAAACAGTAAAGATCTGAACGGCAAAATTCACCCCAACAATAAGGGGTGGGCTGGTGAAAAAAATTGAAAAAAGACATTGGGCCTCGCCAAGTAACCCGCTATGTATACCCAGTTGATGAAGACGAGGGTATAACTCCAGTAATACATGACCCCCTACCCTCCGTTGTTCGATCCAGAATTCATTCCGTGTCCTGCTCCATATGCTGCCATTCTAACGGGAAGATATTGCGTTTTGTTTCCCCTCATTCGCTCGTTGAGTTTCTCGCCAATTCAGGATTGTCGGCACGCCTGTGCGCGCGGTATGGTGTTTGTCGCTCGCGCGAAAGGTATTTGCTCCTCATGCTACCAGAGTAACAACGACCATGGTGCATAATGACGCGGCAATAGCCCAGCCAGAACCGAGACGCGAAGCAGCGCTGGGATTGGTCTCGGCGGGTATTGAGGAGGAAATGGTGCCTGTGTAGAGGAAGTCGTCGTAGTTGGGGTTGTCGGCCGTGGTTGGCGCTGCGGTCGCCGCAGGATCGTGATCAGCCAGTGTCAAAACACCCCATTGCACCTCGGAGCCGGTCATGGTCGAGGTCCATGATACTTCAGTCGGGCCTGTGTATTTTCCGTTCACATATCCGCTTCTCAAACTCGAGTATCCAGAGCATGTCGCAGCTGTAGTTCCGCTCAGCGTGCAGCCAAGGTCGGCGATACTACGACCAGTCGCATGATTGTTAGTTGCCAGAACTTCTTGGGCGAGTGGGGGGGGGGGGCACTTACAGTGTCGACGTCTTGGTGCCATGGAACTGGAGCGTGTTCTCGCCTTCGGCAAAGATGAAGGGAAACTCGACAGCGAGATCACAGTTGGGCGGTGTTTGCGGCGCGCAGAAGATGGTGTAGGTGGTTTCTTTAGCGTCCTGCAGCGGAAGCATTGTCAGACTAGAACAACGGCATTGGAGGAGGCGGTGGGGGGGGGGGGGGGGGGGG
>PJEX01000383.1:9278-22708 GCA_005350895.1 Colletotrichum tanaceti | reverse complement strand
AGCGCCAAACGTGAGCCGCGGAGGGTCGAGAGACAGGTAGCTAAGGGTTCAGTGAGAGGCTCGGCGTCGATTGCTGGCTACCGGAGGTGGTTCATCGGGCAGCCGGCTCGCTAGGTAGGTAGGCAAGACGCAATGCAGCGAACCGACCTGATGGTACGGAGGCTAGAGCTGAACCGGGACAGCACTGCCAGCGGGCCGCCGGGACTGCGATTCAGCTTGGAGGAGAGAAAAGGCCGGAGGTGAAGGTTGTCGGTTGGTTGTTTCTCACGGTCCGCGGAAAGTGGATTCGGCGTGTCTGATGAGAGACCCTTGCTATGGCGTGGGACAATCGTAGCGAGGCGTTCCACGCAGGTGCGACGACAGCGAACGAACGGTCGCGAGGAAAATGCCCTCCTGTACTGTACTGTAGGGGTACGGGTTACGGGTAGAGCTGTCGGCAACGGTGAACCAGGGCGCAAGTATGTCGCGGCAGCTGTGGGTGGGAGGGATCTCGGTTCCTTAAAAGAGGAAAACAGACATGGGGCCGAGGAGACGGAAGATGGATTCCTTCCGGTGACCGACGTTAAGTGAGCAGCGAGATCAGAAGCTGGGCATACGAACACAAGAGACTGTAGGAAAAGGCACCCTTTACAGTTCTTTTGCCAATGCGCCGTCCTTGCCGGCCAAGGCTGGGCGGCAGAGGAAGAGACGAGCAAGACTGCATTCTTTTTTGGCAAAATGGAAGCCAAGCCTTTTGGAAAAGGGCTCGGAGTCAGCAGAGGGTCAGAGACTCAGAGCCTAGAGGTGGCGCCCCTCAGGTCTCCACGCCGGGCAAGAGTGCCAAAGTGCCCAGTTGGCTTGGCCCTTTTGCCTTCTCCAGTGTGTACCCGGCGGTCGCCCGATGGCGGATGCATGCTTGACTTGGGTGGTGGGAGGGAGGAGGGAGGGACATGGGGGGAGGTGTGTACGTGTGTGTGCTGGGCGGACAGGCGGACGGCCTACGTGGGAAACGAATGGCGGCTGGTAGAGAGAGAAGAGAACGAGTGACAGAGCCTGAGCTAGAGCGAGAGAAACGACCGATCAGAGGATGGAAGGGGAAGAAAGCCAAGAAATGCCAAGACCGCGAAATTCGAGAAAATATGATGGACGGGGCACCTAGGCACGGCCGCCCGAAATATGTAACCCTTGGAGGTAGAGGCTCCTGAGTGGACGGAACTTGCCAGCAAGCAGGAACGGCAATGGCACGTAGCTGCAAAACAAACTGTCTACCTCTGTGTAGGTACCTAGGTATCTACCTGAGATACCTACCTAGGTGGGCCTCCGAGATAAGCCCCTACGACGTGCCTACCTACCTACACTAAGGTACCTTACCTACGTAGGTAGGTACCTTAGGTATATGTGCAATACGGTCATCTCGCCCCCCCCCCCTCCCCGCTCCGCTGCTTCTTCCTTTCCTGACACACGGGAGACGGACGCTCTACCGCTCACTATCACACAATTGTACATGCGAACAAACACTTTGTTCTCTGAAAATCACTGGAGGAGAGCCCTCTCTTCGCGTCGCTCTTATGCTTCTCTGTCCCCTGCGATCACAGTTTGGCATGGAGAAGGCCCACTCGTACATGGAAGGGGACGACGGCATGTCTACACTAATCCCGTCGTCCATCCTGTCTTATTTCCCCGCCCCCTTGACAAGCTCCGAGCCTCCGACATTTCTGCTTAGGGCCGCTCCCCTTTCCGCTCGCTGCACCAGGAACCGAGGAAGTCGCTGCCAGTGGTACCCAATGTTGCTGTAATCCAGGACGCGGAGCACACCAGTTCGTGACTGCTACGACCAAAGAAGAGACCAGAGAAGACACGATGACTCTTAGCCTAGCAGCCTTTGTCGCGTCTCCATCAGTTCCATCCTATTCTATCAACCGCCGATACAGGCATCACGGCGTCAGTGTCTCACTGGTCTACGGTTCTCGTCCCGTCCTCCGTCGTCCAGTTTATTCATACTTCAAGGACCTTCGTTGTTGATCTTCGTCTGATCCATCCCGCTCCGCCCGGAGCACCGCGCAACCAGGGCGTCTTTCAGTCTCACCGCAAACGCCTTGGCGAAGCTGGGCCTACGGCATCCGGAGGACCACCCACGGCTCTGCCGAGATGTGACGACCAAAAAACAACAAGCCCGGCCGCGTCGACAGCTCTGCGTTTGCCACGGTGCCGAGGAACCAAAAAAGAACGACGAGCCTGCATCCTCGTTTGTCCGTCGAAACACCTGGACGTCACCGAAACGAATGCCGAAGTTGGGTACAACGCAGCCTCTCGTCCCGGAGTCCCTGAGATGATCAGCCCCGGACTCACCAAAGCAGACCCACTGTTATCGCCCGCTTGAGCAGCAAAAGAAAATGTGACATTTATTGCATATATTCATGCAAATCAACGGATATCGCCGCCAGAATAAAAATCGACCCCCGCATCCAAGCATTCATTAGCAACCTCAAAATCCTCAGTCATTCATTTGTGAAGGCATCATACCAAAAGGGATGAAACCATTTAACGTCTTCACCAGACATGCATCAAGACATTGGTCGTCGTCAGCTTCCCCCCGAAGCAACAAACGAGAATCAGAATGAACTCACTTATCTGTCCACCGGGTCGCTCTTTTACTCTCAATCGGAGCACTGGCAGAGGCTATGATTCGTGCACGATCAAGTTGTGTGATTGCTTCCTTGTTGTAGCCTTGAAGATAGAGCCAATGGTTTGGGTTTGCTTTTCGCGTCCAAAAAGCAGCTAAGATGCCACCAACGTTTGACTGGAAAGGGAATGAGCTGTCGGGAGCCCCACATGCAACACTGCGGCACAGTCGTTTTTGAAGGGAATTGCTATTGACGAAGGGGGCATATATCTAGATGCTAATCCGCACGCTTGGCCACGGGAGAGGCATCCATTCGTTCACGTGTCTGTATCGACGTGTCCATTATTTTTCACAATGAAGAGCTTCGGGACGGTCCTCCTTGCTCTCTTGGGCGGCGTCATGGCGCAGCAGGCGACAACAGTTGTTGAAGTCGTGAACCCCTTTTTCGGACACAACCCCTTTGACGCCTCTATTGTGAATGTCAACCCTACCGCGACAACGTACGCCGTGTACTGCCAACGGAACAGCACCAACTACCAGTGTCGAGGCGATCCTTCCGGCAGCACCATGACACTTGTGGGGGGGCCTTCCACCGTCGAGGTCCACATTGAGCAGCCCGAAAGCGGACTGTAAGTTCTGACTCGTAGCAAGCTGCGTCTCATCACCAGCGCGCTTCAACAGTTCGGCGGGCGGTAAGCGGATGGCTGACCACGTGGCTTTCTGTAGCTCGACCCAGTTCATCGGCACCATCTCGGGAGGCCAGCTGGATTACGAAGCCGTCATCATGAAGAACGGGAGAACTGCCCAAATCGCCCACATGGTCATGTCGCCCGTCACGAACGAGGACGCCCGCGTGCCCCTCACCGTCACCGCCGGCGTTGAGAAGCTGCTGGCCCAGGCCACAGCGACGACGGATTCCAGCGGCGCGCAGTCCGGGCCGACCGCGACTGGCACCCAGGCTACGCTGACGTCTACCCCGACGTCCACGCCAAACGCCGCCGTGCCGCGGGCCGGTCAGAAGCGGCTTCTGACTGGGATCGCCAGTGCTGCTGCTGTGGTGGCAGTCGTAATGCTCTAATCCGCATTAGAGACTGTCTTAAACTGAGAGGGTATCTTCAGCATGCGAAAGGAGATATGCCACGGAGAAGTTACGCATCAAGACAGCCGTTCGTCCAGGGAAAAGAAGGGTCGGCAATACGAATCCAATCCTCTTTGACGCCCGGCAACTGTGGTTTGCGCTGTTCCTGGTTGTCTACGGTGGGAATCGTTCTTTGCCGCGTCGCCCGAAAGATAAGTCCCGCTTACTGTCCCGAGGCAAAGAAAGGCTCATTGGATTTATGCGTCTTGTTCACTGTTTTCAAGGCGTCTATTTGTCGAGAAGCCAGACGGTCCTTCGTCTTGATGCTGAATGACGAGCTGTAGGGCTTGCGTTGTGAGGCGGGGAAATTTTTTTTACCAGCACTGTAGACAGTCCGTCGTCCAGGCATATCTCTCACTCAACTACAAACTTCCACCACGTGTCCCTTGCATTAACACGTCCCGGATCCCTTTTCTCATACCGGAGAAAAACATAAACCCAGCGAGTGTCCGTTCTCTGTCCCCAAAAGCAAGAAAAGAAAAGAAAAGAACAAGAAAAAGGACATGGATCTGGGCGAAAAGGTGGGCATCGCTTCCGGTGGCATGGCCGGCGTGTTTATCATCTGCTCAAGTGCATGGATAGTGATCCGCCACAACTTGTCGTCGCGCGTCGAGGAAGAGCATCCCCGGCACAAAACGAAGGGATCCCCCCTTGACACGATCCCTCCTGCATGAGGTGTCTAAGGGGCGGCGGCGAAGGAGGCTATGGATGAGCCAGTTCGCTTTATCTATGTAGCGGCTTCCACGAGACACTGACAGCCAAATGCATAGTAGCGATGGCGTTTAACGTTGAACGGTATTGAGTCAAAATGATTGGCATTCATGCTTCCTTGCTTGTGAGACGATGAAGGATCGAAAACGAAGCTTATGGTTCTGTTCTCAGCTCAAAGAAGCTGTTGAGTATAAGAGCAATGATGCAGGAAGACAACGATGCCGACGAATTCTCTCGCAAACCTCACCCCAGCCAGCAACACGATCGCCATACCAATGCCAGAACACTGATCCAGGACATGGGCACATGACTATGCACGCCACTGAGGTACGCCCAGTTCTATTCAAACCATGCGAATTTCTCCAGACGGTTGAAGGCATGAAAACTAACGGTGAGCCCGGTCCTCGCGGCCATCTTGCCAGCTGGTACAGTTGACGCAGCGTTGCGCCTGGCGAGGGGTGTAAGCCTTCGTCCTCCTTGCGGCAAAATCCTGGACTTACCTTGTTGCTAATTCGCTTGCGACAGTACTTGCACTTAATAGTATGCTTAATAATCGGCTCTGGGGAGAAGAACTGGAAGATGTGGGCCAGGCCGTAGAGGGAGATTCCGATGCAGAGGAAGGAGACGAGTTGGTTAAGAAAAGAGCTGCAGGCTCGTGTTAGTCGCGCCACTGATATTTAACCAGCAAGTCTTTTTGACACAACGATTCAGCGAGACCCGTGCATGCGG
This sequence comes from Colletotrichum tanaceti, assembly GCA_005350895.1. Classification (NCBI taxonomy): domain Eukaryota; kingdom Fungi; phylum Ascomycota; class Sordariomycetes; order Glomerellales; family Glomerellaceae; genus Colletotrichum; species Colletotrichum tanaceti. Next base: position 17,528 of record PJEX01000383.1, on the reverse strand, counting down.
CACGCCAGACGCCGTCGAAAACGGGAAGTGAGGGGGTAGAAAGGGGAAGAGAGCCCGGGAGCAAAGCACACGAGAAACATACCCATAGGCGAGGACGACGGCGCCGTCGTCCTTGGCGCGCTCGAGGGTCGTGTACTTGTTGTCGTGGTTGTAGTTGGGCCCGCCTTGAAGGACGGCGAACTTCTGCTCCATGTTGCGGTTGAGCGGGAAGATGACGGAAATTGGGGGCATGATAATGTTCTGCACGAAGCTGTTGACGAGGGTGGTGAAGGCGGCGGCGATACTGTGTGGAGGGAGGAGGTAGGTGTGAGCTTGACGAACCAGACAAAAGACTCTTCCCCCGAATTCCTCGATTCGGCACAAATGCACAGGGGACGACGGATTTCAAGGGGCGGGAGGATAGAACCCACATCAGACCAAAGGCGATCTCGAGGATGTTGCCTTGCAAAGCGAAATCGATAAAGCCGTCCCAGAAGCGGCGTGCCTTGTCCCGGCCTCGGCCGAGAAGCGACTCTCCCTCGCCGACGTCGCTATTGCCTCGCATGTTGGCGGCGGAGGACACGCGGTCTACGAAAGGGAGGGCGGGCATGTTGTTGGGATTATTTATCGTGCTCGGATCTTGGGGCAAAGACGAAGAAGCATGGATGAGCAGGACCCCAAGGACGACGACGGAAGAGCTCGAACGGATGCAGGAAACGTAAGTGCGCCGACGTGTTGAAGGCTGTGTGGCGTGAGAGCAGGTAGCTGGGTCGAGCGAGAGGTGTGTAGTTGGACAGTGGAGCGGCCGGAGGGCCATGGTTGGGTTCGTCCGGAATTCGCGACTGGGCAGTGGTTGCCTGTTTGGAAGGGATGACGTACCCCACATTCCGGGATACGGGACGCCGGAGCCGGCAGGCGGGTCCCGGGATTGGTTGCGAGGGGAGGGCCGGGCCGTTGCCAGTAACTGAGGCCGATATGCGGGTCATACTCATACAAAAAAGCGTCGACAAGTCGGAGAGCTAAGTATCATAGGAGAAAGTCGAAACGACGCTTGGGTTCACATGGCAAGGGACCACCAGCATAAACCGCATAATTAGCAGCGTGCTATCTGTGACTACCATCGGCTGTTGAGAAGGTTCTGAGCAATCTACACTAGACTGGGCATCATATGGGTCCGTGTATCGCAATAATGGTATCTCGGCAAAAGGAAGAAAAATAAAAAGGATCGTGATGTCGGGAAACAGCTGTGGTATACCGGCTACCAAGCCATTGACCTGACAAAGGTATCGTTGCAAAATCAAATCGCTTCGCTCCCGTATCGTGGCTTTCCTAATTCGAGATTTTAAAAACGCATTCGTACCCCCCCCCAAACCAATTCTTTCTTTTTTCTGATTATGTTGGTGGTGGGATCATGCAAGACGCGCATGCACCTTTAAAAGCTGCCCTTCTGGTGGCGACGCTTCTCGCTGAAACCACGCCTGCGGGCCGATCGCCTCTCGACGCAGAACTGCGTGACCCAGTAGACGGAGGCTGCGAACATGACGGCGAAGGCGACCCACGAAATGATCATGAACTTCTGTCCGGCCTCGGCCGAGATGCCAATGTCCTCGCCAATGTCTGTGATCTGCTTGGCGCCCTCCTTGGCGCCGATGGTCGTGATGAGACTGCCGGCAAAGAGGACGAGGGCGGCCAGGATGGCGAAGACGAAGTTGGTCACCGTCGTGCGCTTCTTGAAGCCGAGGAAGAAGGCCGCAAGGGAGCCGAGGACAGCGAGGCCGGAGAAGGCGATGCCCAAGACGTAGAGGACCCAGATGGCAAGGAGGAACTTGTTGACCTTGTCCAGGGTATCCTCGATGGTGTCAGGCCAGTTGAGGTCGGCGAGGCTCAGACGCAGGGGACCGATTGAAAGCTCCTGGTCCAGCATCCTGGTCAGGTTGACGTTGGCTAATTGGATGTTAGCACCGCATCACGGGACTGGATACGTGTTGGCACACTTACGACCGGGAGACGGCTGAGTGCAGTTTGTGACGTTCAGCCAGGCGTTGGGCGCCGTCACGTTGGGGGCGAAGTCGCCCTGGCATACGTCCATGAGGTGCAGCGAGTACCACTCAGAGACGCCCAGTTCGTCGGCGAGGCGGTCAGCGACATCGTTGCCGATGTCGTTGATGATACCAGACACGCGGTCGCTGACGCCGTCGACGAACCTATCAAGGAAGCCGTCCGTAGTCGAGGCCGGGTCGGCTTCTTCGGTGGCGGTGGGGACCAGGTTGTAGCCCAGAGTCGACATGTTGAGGCGGACGACGTCGTAGTCCTCCATGAAACCCTCCTTGTGGCCGGCGAAGAGGGCCAGGAAGGAGAGGACGAAGGCCACTATGGACAGCACCAGTGGTACTATCACGGTGAAATGCATGATGCCGGCGGTGGAGTATCGGGCTCGGGTTTGGTTCAACAAATGGGAAGATGGTTGGATGATGGGGGATATTATCAAGTAGAGAAGCGGGCGTACAACAGATTATGCGACTTTGAACCTGTGATATCGACGGATGGGCAGATGGGCACTGCCTATTATTTTCTGGTCTCACAACGATTGCTTATTATTCTAGGTCCATTTTCTCAGGGGTTTGATGGCAAAGGGGTCCTGGCCGGCCTTAAAGAGGGGGGGGGGGAGCAAGCAGCCCGAAAAGCCATGGGTGAATCACAGCAACCCATTCTTCCAAGACCCTGGAGCGGCAATGATGCAACCGAGCAAAGCCCGACTGGGTGTGAAAGAATTATGGTGATGGGGACGATGGCCAGGAACAAGGCCGGCCACCCACCCCATCGGCGTCACTCGACTGGACCACTGGACCGGGGGGAGCGAGAAGCGGATAAGAGTGGCATACTCGCGTGGCTTAGAAGAGACGGCGAGTGAAGGGAGAGTAATACGGATTCAGGTAGGTCTAAGGTAGGGTTGGTCCTCGAAGCAAAGAGGCTACGGGAAGAGCAGTGGCATCATCTTGGCCGTACGGGGCGGGAACAACGCAGCAGAGTGTTGTCGAGCCTGACGTGGGTGCGTGGCCAAGGAATTTAGTCATGTGTTGTTACCGGGGGGTGGTTGTGTGGTTGATGTTGTTGTTCTGGTCCAGTTTGCGTCATCGGTCTCTTCTCTCTCTCTGAGCCACCGCATTTATTCCCCGGTCGGGCCTTTTGCATCATCGGTCACGGACCCACTTTAGTTTGGCCGTCTTGTCAGGCTTGTCAGGTTGTCTGATCAGTGATCACTGTTCACTCTCCTTCGCATGACGCCCAGCAAAACCTGTTTGGACAAGACAGGAGGGCGACAGGGGTGCAGCGGTAAGCTCTGGGGAGCCCAGGCCCCACAGCCAGTCGAGACCCTGAAGGGTCCTGCTTCTGAGGTTGCTTGCTTACCGCTTAATTATGGCTCTGGGCGGATTACCGGTATCCCTTTTCTTTTCTTCCTTCTTCCTGCCTGGTTGTTCCAATCTCTTCTGCTGGCTGCTGCCCGACAGAGGGGAGGAGGATAGATTGAGTTTGTCCCATCTTGGCATGCTGGCATGTTCATCCCAAGACGACCAACTTGCAAAAGTTTCAAACAACAACGAGTCCTTTTTGCAAAGAGTGCGAATGCCCTCACGTCACTCCTTCTCACCCTAATGTTGCCCCTCATCTTATCCTCCCTTGCGCTTTCGGGGGCCAACAAACGGCGCAGTAACACCGAATCATGCGTCTCTCGCATCAAACTCTTCTTATTGCTGTGCTTACTCTCAGCCTCCCTCCCACCTTCCTCAATCAGACAGTTGTTCCAGGGGATGAATTCTCCGGTCAAGGCCGGGTTGTTGCTAAACGCCCTGTTTAAAAAGGGCGGTTCTCCCGCTCTCTGGCTTCCACCGTCTTCTCCCCCTTCTTCCTTTCCTACCTACATACCTACCTAGTGACCAATCCATGATAGGTAATTGTTCCATTAAACAACAACCCACCTCAGCCATGGCTACCATCAGATGCTCCCCCAACTGCCGACGACGCCTTCGGCCCCATCGTCCAGAACTGCCGTCAAGGTTTCGACTCCACTCTGACATTTGGACAATGTCTTTTCACAATATTGCCGGTGTTGCTCCTACTGCTCGCCGCACCTCTCCGCCTCCACCACCTCGCCAAACGTCCTCTTGCCGTTACCGGCACCGCCTTCCGCCTCGCCAAACAGGCCGCCATCGCTGTTCTTGCCGTGCTGCAGCTTGCCTTTGTCGCGCTGTGGCCAACCCGCCGGGAAGCGAGCCGCCTACGCACCGTCTCCATCGTAGCTTCTTGCGTGTCCTTGGCCGCCGCAGTCATGTTTGGTGTCCTCTCGTACAAAGAACACGCGAAGAGCCTTAAGCCTTCGTCCATTTTGAATACATACATGCTCGTGTCCCTGGTGCTGGATGGAGCCAATTCTCCGCACCGTATGGATGTCGCACTTAAGCGTCGCCATCAGCGCCGTCTTCTCCGCGTCTTTCGCATTGAAGGCGGTCATCGTGATCCTCGAGGCTTGAGGAAAGACGACGTACCTCGCTGGCGGGCGTCGGCCGTTCAGCCCCGAGGAGACCAGTGGCATCTACAGCCGCGGTCTCTTCTGGTGGCTTACGCCCTTGCTGCTGACAGGATTTCGTCGTCTCCTGAAGCCGTTGGACCTGTTCGTCTTGCACGGGTCCATGACGACTGCCGTGCTGGACGAGAAATTCTGGCGTAAATGCAACAACGCGTCGTCCTTCTCGGCCGCCGTCCAGTCGGACGCATCGCCTCGTCCGAAGCGTTACCGTCTCATCAGGACCTGCGTCAGCACGCTGAAGTGGCAGTTGCTGGCAGTCATCCTGCCGAGGATATTTCTGCTGGGCTTCACCATCTGCCGGCCCCTGGTCTTGAACCGATTTCTCGACTTCCTACAGAACACGCCCGAGGACGTCAGCTACGGTTATGGCCTCATTGGCGCCTACGGCTTCGTATACCTCGGCATCTCCATCTCATCCAGCTTTTACTGGCACAAGGCTTTCCGATCCTTGGCCATGCTCAGAGGCATCCTGGTTACTGCCGTCTACTCCAAGACGACCGAGTTGCGCGTCGCACCCGGAGACAATTCTGCCGCGGTGACCCTGATGTCGACCGATGTACGTCCTCATCTCACCGCGACTTCGTTGACGGACTACTCACATTGTGTCTAGATTGATGCCATCATCCGTGCCTGGCGCGAAGTCCACGAGTTCTGGGCCAACACCATTCAAATTGCCCTCGCAACATGGCTTCTCAGCACACGTCTCGGCTAAGCAGCCTCCGGTCCCATCGTGGTCTCTGTTGTTGCTATGACCGCCACCGTCTTCTTTGCTCCTGCCGCCCAGAAATACCAAGTCATCTGGGTCGAGAAAGTTCAGAGGCGCATCGGTGTTCATTTCCCTCCCACTGTCTCGGATGCCGTACTGATTCGCGATAAAGGCATCACCTCGGCCATGATTGGCCACATCAAAAGCATCAAGATGTCGGGACTGACGCAAAAGCTTTTAAAGACCCTGGCAGACCTCAGAGTCGACGAGATGAAGGCGGCAATCCCCTTCCGCGTCATCGGTGCCATCACCTCGGCCGTCGCGCAGGTGCCTCTGATGCTTGCTCCGGTGGTCGCCTTCGCCATGTACACGACCATCGTGGGCAAAACCGGTCAGACTCTTGATGCCACCAAGCTGTTTGCTGCTCTTTCTTTGATCATCCTGCTAGCGAACCCCCTCTTTTAGATGTTCGAGGTTGTCTTAGACATGAACGCTGCCTTTGTATCGAGACGTATTTAACCGAGCCGCCTCGGGTTGATTATCGGTCGTTTCCTTGTGACCTACAACCTGGAACGCAGTCCACAGGATCAGGCTGGTCTTCCCAAGACATCCAACTACGAAGTCTTGAGAACAGAGAAGACTATGTTTTGGAAGGGAACCCGAGAAATAGGCCTGCTATTAGTGTACAGGAAGCGTCTCTGAGCTAGAAGGACGAAGCTGAGTCCATTCTGAACGGACTGAATTTCGACATACTGAAGGGCCAGCTGGTGATGCTCGTGGGGCCCGTTGCATCTGGCAAAAGCACTCTCCTGAAAGGCCTCCTTGGTGAACTACGTCACGTCACAGGGACGCTTGCTCTTTTCAGCACTCGTGTCTCCTGGTGCGAGCGAAGCTCATGGCTGATCGTATGGAGACCATCGAACCATTGTCAAGTGTCTGAGCTGACAAGCTGTACAGAACGAGACAGTTCGTAAGAATACCATCTGCTTCTCCGAGTTCGACCTTCACCTCTATCGACAGGTTCTGAAGGCCTGCGACCTCGAGAAGGATCTCGCCCAGTTCCCAGGGGGGGGACTTGACAAATATCTGCAGCAAGGGCATCGTCTTGAGTGGAGGTCAAATGCAGCGTGTCGTAAGCGAACTCTCCAGAACGCATTGTAATTGAGACTGACGATGTGCAGGCCCTTGCCAGGGCTATCTATTCTCGGCCAGAGATCGCCTTGTTTGATGACATCTTCAGTGGATTGGATGATCACACTGCCAGAGTCGTGTTCCAGCGCGTCTTCAGTGCCGATGAAGGCATGCTCAGGGCTTGGGGAACTTCAATTGTCCTTGCCACTGAATCAGGTATACAATTCCCTTTCAATCATCAGGCCCAAAGTAAACCTATGACTAACAAGAAACTTCCTTCAGTGAGCTTTCTGTCCCGGGCAGACATGATAGTCACTCTCAAAGACGGCAAATTCGCAGAGATGGGAAGTTTCGAAAACTGTCGAAACGCAGATGGCTATGACAGCAATCTCGTTGCGTCAGGACCTCTCAGCCGAGTTGAAGACGAGGCGCGACAGGAGAAGACCGCCAATGACACGACGTCTCAAGTGATGCAAAAGAAGGAGGCAAAGGCGATTGAGGAACTAGAAGACAAGCGGCGACAGCTGGGCGACTGGAGCGTCTACGGCTACTACTTTGGCAGTGTCGGGATCGTCCTCGTCGCCATCATGTTATTCCTTCAAGTGACCTGGGCCTTCTTCTCAACATTTCTGAGTAAGTTGAGTTGTTCTTCCATCCTTTATTTTATTCGTGGCCCCTCTCTGGTAACAGGTTAGCTATTTGGTTAAAGTTCTGGACGGACGCCAACGTCGAGGCGCCAGAACGACTCGATGCCTACTATCTCGGCGTCTACGCAGCTCTGCAAGTCGGGGGTGTAATTAGCTTTGCAGTACTCATCTGGTAAGCCCGCCGTACTTGGTGATGTCAAGCTCAGCTTCTCACAAGACCCCTCAATAACCAGGTTCGTACTTGTCCCAGTGGCAGCGAAATCTGGAATCAACCTACACCAGAGACTTCTCAACACTTACGCCGCTAGAGCCCGTTCCCATGCCCTCATCGACCGCTCTCAGCGGCTCTTTCACATCCTCCTCCTCACCCAGCAGTGGCTCACTCTCGTCCTCGACCTCGCAACCGCCGCCCTCGCCGTCCGCCTTCGCGCCACCGCATCTATTGGCCCCACGGGCGTCTCTCTTGTCCAGCTCATCTCCTTCACAGAGACCCTCAGGATGCTGATCCAGTTGTGGACCTCGCTCGAAACCTCCATCGGCGCCGTCGCGCGCATCAAGAACTTCTCCGAGGAGACAGCCGACGAGGTCGAAGACGACCGTTTGACACGGCATGACCGGGCACCGGAGACGGACCTGAAGGGCGGCTGGCCCGAGAGGGGGGCCATAGAGATCTGCGACGTTCCCGCGTCTTACGACGCAACCGGCTCAGGCAAGGACGGAAGAACTGCCGCAACGAGGGCCCTGGGCGGCATCTCCATCTCCATCCGCCCTGGGGAGAAGATTGGCGTAGTGGGTCGCACGGGGAGCGGCAAGCCCTCCCTCCTACTCGCCCTTCTGCGTCTCCTGCCGTTGTTCTCTGGGACTATATCGATCGACGGGAGGCCCATCGACTCCTTGCCCCTCCTACCCCTGCGGTCCGGCCTTATTGCCATCACCCAAGACCAGTACCTCGACCCCCTCGGTACGGCATCCACCGCCAGGGACGCCGCCGCCGAGTCGGCGCTCGCGCGCCTCGGCCTCTGGGACACAATCCGAGACAACGGCGGGCTGGATGCCGAGTTCGCCGAAGAGGCGCTGAACCACGGGCAGAGGCAGCTATTCTTCCTCGCGAGGGCCATCTTGAGGAGGCACGTAGGACGGGTGGTTCTCCTAGACGAGGCGACGAGCAGGTATGTTTTCTCTTCCTCTACCTCTCCTCCCCC